>CM045988.1:38016963-38257652 GCA_025175895.1 Wurfbainia villosa
TAGCAATAATCCAGTCGGGATCAAGAAGTGCTTGTTCAATAGTTTTGGGTTCGATTTTGGAAATTAACGAGATTTGACTAATGTTTCGGTATGAAGCTCTAGTTCGAACCCCTAAATTTGGATCACCTATAACTTGATTGATAGGATGATTTGTTTGAGTCTTAGTGTGACTCGGGTTAGGGTCATCTATCACTTGGTCGATAGGATGACTTGGGTTAGGACGAGATTCAAGTTCAAGATCAGTCGGGCTATAAGTTGATTTGCTAGTTGGTTTTGTTAAGGATTGAACGGGTTCGTGTCCTTCGTCGAAAACTATATTAATGGTTTCTTCGACTCTTATGTGTAGGATCAATGGAATTACTAAAGGGTTGTTTGTAAGTTTTTAAACCTAAATCATCTCACCAATATCTACATGATCAAAACATGTTATTCCTATGTGTTACTGTGAGATGACTTTCAATTTTACTTGATTAATTTTAATGAATTTAAATTAACCAACATTAGGTTAGATTCGGATTTAGTCTAAGCTCATCAAGTAATCTTTTCAAGAGATTAGCTTCGTGTCGTGGCGAGGCACAGAGGCCTTCTTTGATCGGAACAACGACCACTTCCTTAGACAAAGCTAATTTCAAGAAATTGATAACTCGACTTACTTGAGACTACATCTTGGTCTAACTAGTTATTTTGAAAAGAGGCTCCCAGGCTCAATCTTTTTAGGATTTTAGTTGATTTATTTTTGAAAAGAGGCTCCCCGAGGCTCAATCTTTTCGTAGGATTTTAGTTGGTTATGAGTCCTATCTAACCATTCTAAAAATAAAGGAAAAACTAAGCATGCAATTTCTAAGACTTAACAAAAATACATTTTGTATTGGCTCCCCCTGGACCATTGAATCGAGTGGGTCTATTCACATAGTGAATTTGGTCCTTGGGAACCCAATACATGTTAGATCCTAAAGTTGAAATCAAAGTGATCTTAGGGACCCATGCTTGGACATTTTTCTTATGTTGGTTTACTATAGACATATATGACTTATTGGTTGTATTTGAGTTAAATCCGAGTCCGGCCTTGTTGTACACGGCCCTTTGTGATCCAAGTAAGAGGTCAAGTCCCTTGGATCCCAAAGTGAACCTTTCCAACGTGTTCCTAAGGTCTTCGACTTGTGTTTTCAAAAGCGAGTTCTCAACTTCAAGCTTTTCAACTTGAGTTGAGTCCTCCTCTTGAATATGAGTAGTCGAAGAGGTTAGGGAGACCTCATGTTTGAGGAGGTTAACCTCCTCAATTAGGGTCTCGACCTTGGACTCGGACTTAGCTAGTTTCTTATTTAAAAATTTAATTGCACCATACAAGGTATTAAGTAACGACCGACTTACCCTTAATGATTCTTTTGAACCGGATACGGATCCGTGGCTTGTCTTGAATGGAAGCTCATCATCGGATTCGGACTCGGACTCTTCTTCGGTTTCGGAGTCGTGCTCGGTCGGCTTGGCCATTAGAGCTTGGATATCGTCTTCTTCCTCCGACAACTCCTCCCAAGTAGCGTTTAGCGCTTTCTTGGTCTTTGATGCGTTATTCTTTAGCTTTGGGCACTCGGACTTGATGTGACCGAACCTGTTGCACTCATAGCATCTAAAATTAGAAGTATTTGAATTAGGTTTAGGCTTACCTTGAGTTGTTGGTCGTTTTCGTCTCTTGATCATCTTCCGAACTAGATTGACTAGTTCGGATTCTATTTTGGAGTCTACTTCCGATTCGGACTCGTCTTCTTCCTTCGGGGGTGGCTTGCTTGCGGGCTTCTTCTTCTTGGAACCTGCAACTAACGCAATACTCTTCTCGGCCCGACCACGTTAGTTTGCTCATGTAATTCAAGTTCAAACAATTCGTCTAACCTAATTTTAGAAAGGTCCTTGGAGACCTTGTAGGCATCGACCATGGATGCCTAAGGTGGTCCTAGGAAAGCGAGTTAAGAGAATACGATAAGGTCGCGATTCTCGACCTTTTGTCCGATGGCATGGAGTTGGTTCGATGTCTTGGATACGAGCATGTAGTTGAGTTGCGGTCTCGTTTTCCTGCATTTTCAAGTTATACAATTTATTTAAAAGTAAATCTCTTTTACATACCTTCGTGTCGTCGGTGCCTTCGTGTAGTTCCACTAGCTTGGTCCATACGTCCTTTGCACTAATGAAGGGGCCGACGCGGTTGAGCTCTTCCTTGGACAACCCACATTGCAAGATTTGAGTTGCCTTGGCAACGGCGTCGACTTGTTTTTTAATGGAATTTGACCATTGATCGTAACCCAAAGATTCACCATCTTAATTAATAGGAAGTGTGAAACCGGTTTGGATTACGATCCACATCTCGATTTGGGTTTTAAGAAAGCATTCCATCCGACCCTTCCAATAACGAAAGTCATTACCGTTGTAAAACGGGGGTCTGCTAAACCCTTCGAGATGGGCCATTTAAAAACAAGAAGAAGAACGTTTAAAAGAATCTTGCAAAACACACACGAAAGAATATTCCAAGACTTTCGTCTTGGATTAGTAAAAGGGAAGTAAAAAGATATATAAAATGTAATTTGCAAAAGAAATAAACAATCAAATGCGAATGTCGCTGAAGTTCGGAGGACAACCTTACTCGGGATCTAACCCGAAGGACAACCTTATCCGGATCCTAAAGCCTCTAATGCAATTCTATATGTAGGAGAAGATAAGCAAGTGAAATAATTATACGAAAACAGAAATAAATAAATAAAAAATCTGTAAAAAAAAGAAAAACAAAGCTAGATTGGTGGTTTCACCGAATCTTAGCGCCCCCGGCTCTGATACCAATTGTTGGATCGAAAGTGTCGCTAGAGGGGGGGGTGAATAGCGATACGGTGTCGTTAAAAACTTTTGCAATAAGTAAAAAGCAAGTAGAGAATGCACAGCGGAAATATAAAGTAGACAAGATATTTTTACGTGGTTCACAATCTTTCGATTGCTAATCCACGGCCCTAGTGATCCTTGATCACGTACGGAGGGCAATTCACTAAAACCACTCCTCCTCGCGTTGGAAGTAGGAGCAACGACATTACAAAAGAAATCAAGGCAAAGGGACACTCCCCCTTTCCTTGTTACGATTAAAGCACAAAGACAATTTAAAGAAGTAGAACTTAAATAAATATACCGACAACTCTTATAAGTAGAAGATGTAGCTTTCGTTGTCGGCGGCACTTCGTCGTAGCAAATGTGAGTAGTAGTAGCGGCGTTACGACGGCGTGTTGAGAGCTCTTTAATTCTTATCTTTGCTTGGAGTGAACATGTCTATTTATGGATATTGATCTATGAATTTAGACATAGGTAGTGTCCAAGGTGAGGTTCTTATCCCAACTCAAGGATGAGGTGTTTCATCCAACCACCTTGTGCCACCTCCAACCTTCTTGTGCGCCAACTCAAGGATGAGGTGTTTCATCCAACCACCTTGTGCCACCTCCAACCTCCTTGGGCGCCAACTTGAGGATGAGGTGTTTCATCCAACCACCTTGTGCCACCTCCAACCTTCTTGTGCGCCAACTCAAGGATGAGGTGTTTCATCCAACCACCTTGTGCCACCTCCAACCTCCTTGGGCGCCAACTTGTTGGAGCCATTCAACTTGTGCCACATCATGGGAGCCAACCATCTTGTGCCAACTCACCTTATTTTGGGCGTCCACCACAAGGAAGCTTGGTGATGGTTTGGATGTCCACCTTGATGCCACATCACCCTTTGTACCAAAACACGAGTCAAGTCCAAATTCACCCCTTGAAATTCGAGCTCTTCTCGAGGTCGAACTTGACTAGCGCTGATCAGTAGTCAAAGGGTTTTGACCGCAGCAAGTTAGCTTAAAATATAAAGTACGATGGTTCTAACCATCTGATCTCGACCTAGACCTTCCATTGGAGGTATTGGGTCGGATCTACGCTTAACGACCTTGCTTCGCTTTCACACGAGCTTACCTTGTAGCCTCGCTTCCGGTCTTCACCCGAGTACCTCGGCTTCCTCCGAAGTCCCTCTGGCGTTGCCCGACCACCTCGGTTCCCACCGGGTGTCGCAGACCTTCCGCTCAACTTTAGCATTTCTGCACACTTAATTGAGCTCGTAAGATAACAAATATACCCTTAACTATTGAGCCTTTTGCCATAATCAAAATACCGGTTCGACTTTGGTGCCCACTGCACCAACAAGTTATTGGAATTCTTGAAGGGGATTTGTTGTTGCATTTCAGACCTTCCAAGCATCTCAAAGCAATCAAATAAGCAAACAATCAAAAATTCTTTGTAAAGTGTTCTTTGCATTTATATTTTATTCTTGTCTTATATTTCAATTGTATTTGTTGTATAAACTCATTGTAAGAGATTTCTCCATCTCTGAAGTGTTTCTGAGAAGGAGAAGTTCATAGTAATGGTGTGCATCTCTGGAGCTCAACTAGAACTCGATCGTGGAGTAGGAACTAGGGTTCTGAACCATATAAAAATTCTAGTGTCGTGAATGTCTTTTGTATTTTGTTTGTGCTTGTATTTGTATACTAACAATTGTAGATAAACACAACGATGAGTAAAATCGAGGATCGCTATTCAACCCCCCCCCCCCCCCCCTCCCCCCTCTAGCACACCAAAAGGTCCCCAACATAAGCTTGTTGACGAGGCGATATGCAAGCTGTTATAAGACCCATGAAGGTAAAGAAAGGGGGCTCTCCTCTTCTTCTCAATCATTTTTTATTGCATTGAATACACTCTTCTTTCTTCCAAGTCCTTCTATGATTTAAGCATTGGAAGGCTGTCGTTGGAGAATCGATGATGCCTTTATCTGTGTTGACTTTGACAGGAGAAAGAGGTCACTGTTGCGACCAAATCAAATCCATCCTCGATGAAAGAAAATTAAAAATCCGACTAAGTCATTATACCTACCAGAGAGATCATAATTTTTAAATAAAAATAACTTAAAATACTTAAAATATCCTCGTAATATTCTTATATTTTCTACAAACATTTATAATGCCTTCGTACCGTGTAATAAAGAGAATCTCAATATTATTTTTTAATACATATTCAACTATTTGTTAGCTACGACGATGTAATCTTATTTTGAATTCTCTATATATATTTACATTCGTAGCTGCCACATTTGTGTTCAATATATGCTTAGTTAACGAAGAAGCACAATGGCTAAAAAATATAATGCTAAATTACAACTTCACTACCAAGACTGAAAAATTGTCGTGGAGATTCAAAACTATCATGAATGTATTTATTTATTAATCATGGACAAAAATCTCTAGAGAAACAATACTGAACAAACAGAATCTCGAATAGAAACAAAAAGAAAAAGAAAAAAAAAAGATCAATTTCGCAATGTCACGAAAGAATCACACGCTACACCCATATTACAACATTCCAAAAAAATAATAATAAATGGACACACGAGAGCACTTAACTTCACGCTGGTTATCACTGATTTGATCAACGCCTCGTCTGCTCACAGGCTTCTGACTAACTTTATTGGTCCTCAGAGAATTATGTGAGACGCTGAAGTTCAAAACATAACTCTCATCCGCATTTTATGCAGCTTTGTGCAAGTCATGTTCTTCTGAGATTAATGGGGCTTAGTTGACACAGGAAATGTAAGATTCTTACCCTCTATCGAGGATAAGTTGGTTTCAGTTGGGAGAAACATGTTTTATGGAGGTAAAAACATTTGGATTTACAATGCTGCACAGGTAATTCTATGAATAAGCTTTAAATCTCCATGCTCAAGCCTATCGCAAGCATCAACAAAAACATCTCTTTGTTGATATGACAAGGCACGCAAAACCAGAGCTCTTGCGTC
The DNA here is from genome assembly GCA_025175895.1 of Wurfbainia villosa. NCBI lineage: Eukaryota > Viridiplantae > Streptophyta > Magnoliopsida > Zingiberales > Zingiberaceae > Wurfbainia > Wurfbainia villosa. Next base: position 38,022,806 of record CM045988.1, read on the forward strand.
GAGTCAGTAGATGATACCTCAAAGGTTTTATGAATGATTTTGTCCGTGTTGCGAAGGATTAGGATCTGGAATCTGATTCTCCAAGTCTTGCTGCCTTGTGTCATCTGCATTTGCAACTCCAGGAAGGTTTCTGGCTTCATTGTGCTGCCTACTCTCATTACTTTGTGTCAAGCTTAAATTTCTACTATCCCTCCATCTTAGATACTCTATGAGCAAAGAGTTCATACTGATTGCAATACCAAACCCAGTAAACGAGGAAAGTAAAACGGAAAGAACAGGGCTTACTCCTAGCTGCAAAATCAACAAGGAGAAGAAAAAGTTTTCACCTTCAGTATCAATAAATTAAACTCAATATTTGCTACCAAATGCATCTGATGAAATCATCTTACCACATTATAGAAAACATGGGCAAAGAGGATTACAAGTGCAAACTGGAATGATGCGTAAGCCCAAATGTAGCTCTGGCTTACTGTAAATATAACAGTCAAATTCTTGTTGACATACAACATTATAAAACATAGAATGAAGTACAATAACAAGAAATCACAAACCATGAATCCCTTTACAATTAGATTGTGTTGGGCACACGTGAATGGAATGGACTAATTAACAATGGATTAGAATGAAATGAAAATGAGAATGATCTATTCCACTTCTTTATTTGGTTGAAATTATAAAATGGTATAATTAGCGGAATGCTTGAATTTATGCTTAATCCTTTTGCACATCTAAGTTTTTATCCATTTGACTTCATAATCAATCGGATTTATTTTGAAGTGTCTAATTTTCCTCATTTGTTCGACACACCTGGTTTAGTCGATCCAGGCAACATGTTTGGTTGGTTCACTCAACACATTTAATTGGACCAACTTGATTGACCCTACCTTTGCACCCAGTTTTGAAAGGCTTAACTAGCCGCATTGTTCGCTAATCTCAATTAAGTTATCCGATCTGATTGATCAACTTAAACTCTCGCTCTCTCTCCCTCCCCCCTAGCTTAATCAGTTCTCTGAAACTGCTTCCAATCCACTTGGATGCCCAATCTAGTAAGTTCACTAGGTCCGACCTACTTGTCTAGCCTGATCAACTCACCTAACCCAATCAGTTCACTTGGCTTCCTAGGCCCACTTGACCCATACAACTTGATTGGGCCAACTAATCTGATCAAGACAATCGATCAGAAGTGGCCCACCTAACTCAACCAATTTGACTTGCTTGTTGGCCTAACCCACAAGTCTGATTAAACAGAACATTTTGCCTGAGCTAAGAGGGTGCCTAACCCAACCAACCGACTAGACTAAACCATTCCTGTCAGCTCGCCCAACTTGCTTGACCCAACCAACTCAATATAATTGGTTTGCTCGTCCTACCTAGTTAACTCATTTTATTTATCTCGATTTTAATTTTAAAATGATAATTTATTATTATTTGCTAGAGATGGAATCAAGTTTCTTCCCCTCTTGATTATTCCACCTCAAATTTCCCATCCCAATATTGAAATTAAGTCACAGAGATAATAAACCACCCCGATTCCATTCCATTCACTTGTTCTATGATTTTTCCATGATAAAAAATGGATATTGATTATATGAAAACTTACCGAACACATGGAAAGAAACAGGAATTGCAAAACCATATGAAGACGAGGTATGATGTTTTTACCCATTGTTGAAGTTATCATGGATGAGAGAAGACCAAGAACAGATGAAAATGGCAAAGATATGGCAAGAGCACTGGAACCCAATTCACTAACCTGTTAGATTAAAGATGTTAGTTGTAAGTAAATGCAAATTAATATATTAAATCAATTGAACAAGTGGTCAGAAAGCATATAAAAGTAAAATAAAATTGCATTTGGATGTTGAAATTCCTTACTAAGAGTTGCTCCAGAAAGCAGAAATAGGCAAGCATGCTGACCATGACGAGAATAGGGACATCCTGCCATACCCTATAAAAATGAAGAAATATTAGTTATCAACAATTATACTCATAAACATACAAATGACACTAGATTAAGACAAAGTTTGCAAATTATTAATAATGATCTTCTAAAAAAAAGACAATCCGGTGCACGAAGCTTTTACCATATGGAGTCCCGGGAAAAGATCTATTATATGCAGGTTTGTCCTGTTTTGCAAGAGACTGTTTCCAAGACTCGAATCCATGACTTTTAGGTCACAAGGTAATAACTTTACCATTGCACTGGGTTCAGAGTCAGGGGAAACAAAATGTTTTGCACAGTTCCATTTTACTTGTTACGAATGTAAAGACCAAAATCTCAATGATTCATTAGAGTGATATTCATAACTGGCACATAGTCGTGTTATTCAAAGGTCATCATCTTCAAATTGATGACCTTTGAAATTAATCATAACCAACTATATACTTGAAAAATCACACTTTTCTTTGACTATGCCACCAAAGGGTAATAAAGTTAATGAATATATGGACAACATTTTCATCCAAACCATAAAAAAAAAATAGTAGATGTTCTAGCATAGGCAACATAGCAAAGCTTGCAACTCAAAGTTCAATATGTTGCAAACCTATTCCATCCACGATTTCCTTCTCCTCTGCCAACCTTAGGCAAACAGATTATATATCATTGTTGTAGTCATCGAGCCATTTATCCCAACTCCCAACTATTTTAGGTTAGCTACATGAAGCATATCCTAAATCATCCTTTGTTTGTTTGAATAATATTTTGTTTGGTCTCCCTCAATTTTCTACACCTCCCATCCTAATCAATTTAGCTTCCACCCTTATCAACTCAACATTTCAAATTCTATTCATTTACTTTTCTTTTATTATTTATTAGAGTTATACCTAATTACTCTGCATATATGTTTTTTAATTTTACCTTTTCTGGCAAAAGCATACATTCATCTTAATATTCTTATGCTAGTTATATTATCCTTTTGTTGCTTCCAAATAGCTAAATATTATGATTCATAAAGTATAGTATGTCATAGCACAATCAAATAAATTTTTTATTTTTAGCCTAAGCTGCACGTGATGATCACAAAGACTCCAGAAGCTTCCCTGTATTTCTATCACTCATTGTTTATCTTATTAATAATATCTTCATCATTATTCCTTTCTTGTTGAATAATAAATTTAAAATATCAAAATTCTTCCTCACAGGAATTTCATAGTATCCATTCTTGTAGATAAATATAGAAATATGAGCATATTAAAAAAACAATTCAATCTCATTCCTATAGTTTATAGATAGAAACAGTGAAAAGCAAACAACGGTGATGTGAAGACCATCTTCCCACCATATGAAAACCATGTAACTATGACAAGGAATAGACCATACTAATAGCTTGTCAATCATGAAAATTATAATGAAACTAGAAGTTGTCCAGCTATCTTTTTGTTCAACGATCATATTCTAAACAATGATTCAAACAACCTTTGAGATTAACACCAAATAATCGTAAAAACCAGAAATAAAGTCATTAATCAGAAAAAGAAAACTTGTTACTGGATGCATGACTAATTATCTGCTGAGAAAAAAAGTCTATACAATAAAAACAGTCTTGTGAATCAACAAAAAGAATCAGTAACGGGAAAATGAAATCAATAAGTTTGCTGAATTTTGTTCTTCTGAAAATTAAAAGTTGATTGGACTTATGGTAGTTGTCTAGGAATATGATAGGAGACTCAGATATATAATTACAATTCCTTCTAATTGAAATGATAAGAGGTTAGTCAATTCATTTTAAGGATCACATAAAATGAGAAATATAACCTGTATTGAGTAATTTGTTGCTGAGTTGTATTTGCAGCACGTCTATTGAGAGTCTGATTATTTTGTAATTTCAGCAATGTTACAGGTAGGTTTCTTACTTCCTGCTTGCACACGTCACATGTCTTATTTCCCTTAATATTAAACCACTTTACTGCACACTCTTGGTGTGCCAGTGCAAGTTCTCCTTTGCAGCTACACTCCATTTTAAGTGTTTCTCCCCCTTCAGCAAGTTCAATGAAACAAATTCGGCAGACAGCCTCTTCTTCTGGAATATCTTCACCATCATCCTCAGTTACTGCAAGTCATGTATCATCCAGGAATTAGTTTCTGCTTGTGTAAGCTAATATAATGTTGTTGGATTGGGACAAAGCTCATTCAATCCCAAAATAACTAGTTATTTTAGGAGGATGCCCTCTTAATATATATGCATCATAGACCAGTACTTATCACCTAGCTCTGCTACATATTGAAGTGGAGAAGGACCCATTTCATCACAAAATGACTAGTCCCTTGAGAAGAAGACACCCTTTCAATCTATCAACATCATGGACCAACGTGCTTGTCCATGTGGGACTGATGTATGTAGAGCATTTTAGCTTCAATATAACCTTTCACACCCATCATGACTTAGAGGCATGGGCCTAGAAAAAGTAGATACTGGACCAGACCAACAGGAGCAGTAGCAGCAGCATTAGAGGGTATGGAGCTAGAATTTCTTCCCTTTCTAAATCAACTGATCAGGGATGAAATGGAGAGGCTTCAAAACTGAAAAGAGAAGGATGAAATTCACAGGAAAGTGCTTATCCCTGTCATGTCTTGACTCTCCTATGGGCCTAGCTTTGGGATTATGTTGGATTGTAATGAAGCTCATTCCATCCCAAAATGATTAATTATTTAGGAGGGAAACATCATGAAGGAAAATCCTAGCAAATACGCCGCAGCTAGAAATCAAACTAGAGACGCCTGAGATACTGTATGGGTGTCCTGCCGCTGCACCATTGCCCTGGGGCAAACATCCTCTTTAATATATAGATATTATGAATGTCCATACTCGTCAAATGTGAGAATTAATATGTATGGAACATCCTAACTTCACACCCCGCTCATGCTCATACTCCTAGCTCTGATACCATATTGGATTGAGATGGAGGTTATTCTATCCCGAAATGACTAGTCATTTAAGAAAAGAGACCCTTCTAATATATGAACATAGCATCCTCATAGCCATGATGACTCAGAGGTACAAGCCTATTGTTGATATCATGTCGAATCAAGGTGGAACCCATTGTATCCCACAATGACTAGTGATGGATAAAGTTCCACCCCAATTAGACAAAGGTAGACTCCATGAGTGTTTGTGATACTTGTATCAGATTTCAGTTTGTCCCAAGATATTTTATACAATAACCATAGCCAGCTAACTGATAAATAGATATGCTTCTTGCACCTAGTACATGCAAAGAAATGAATAAACAGAAAACCAAGATCATGAATGAGGTTATATCGTTTACTGCAGTTTATAAAGAATACCATTGACTGTATCTATACCATCAGTTTCGATAGTAACATCACTTGTGACAGGACAAAGGGTTGCTGAAATAACTCGTACTAAACAAATTGAATCCATTCTTCCTAGATCTCTAGGTTTGGCATTCCCAGGTACTGAAAGTGATCGTCTGATCCGCATCTCCGTACCTTTTTCCTGTTGAATTAAATAAAAATATAAAGCAAACAATTTGATAAACCTTGGTCTACATAGGAACATAGAGTACTGAAATTCAACCTTCTGACTTCAGATATGAAGTTATAATGTATGTATGCAAGATCTATTGTCAAAACATAGTTATACATGAATTCCTACACCAAGTGAACAATTAGAATACCAATTCTCACTTAAATTAGGAATTTAGAAAGCCTACTATAAAAAGTGAAGCATATTTGCACATCAAATTAAAGCTAATCTCCAAGCAAGCTGAGTGGAGAGTCTTTTATACATAAATGTCTACAAACCCATTCAATCAACAAGCCTGTTTCACCAGGAATTACAATATTGATCATGTGACCATGGTGTGTAAAATGAAAGTTTAAATTGACTTAGACACGAGAAGGGGAAAAATGATTGAACAACACAATTGGTTTAGCTATCAAAAAATTCGTAACACATTTCAGAAGCTAGAAATAATGAATTTTTTAGGTGCAACTGGTATTGAAAGAAAGAAACAAGGTACAATATAAAAAAAAATGAACTAGAAAAGGGAGCAAAAATTCATGGCACCAGAAGTATTTATAAAAAACTGAAAAATGTAAAACTTACTTCCAGAAAAGAGAGGTCGACAACATGTCTTTCCTGTTCAGCGGATGGACCTTGATTGCCAACTGGTGTAACAGGTAAAGAGTGCGTTCTCTTGGTTGAAACAGAGGAAAGGACCCTAACAAGAGAAAATTGCCTTGATGTTGAGGGATTGCTATGTTGTCCTGATGGTGTTCCAGGAATCAAGAGAACTGTTCTGTCACCCTCTGAAATTGAAGTTTTAGCCTTCAGATTCCTATGGGGGAAGGCGGTTCTAGTAGATGATTTTGTCCTCATTGAATTTGGCTTGGATGGTAGGCCTGCTCTTGTTGAACCAGGACTAGACAAAGCATGTGTTCTTGCAGAAGGCATTGGACTTTCCAATGTTCTCAAGGCATTGGAAGGTATTTGCAAGGATGCAATGTTTGGTCGTCGAGAATTATGCACATGAGAAATCTCTCTTGAGGTGTTTGCATCCTTCTTAGATGACTGCAGAGGCATTGACAACAGTGAAATCATTCTATGTTTAGTAGTGGCAAAAGCTCAAGATGTTAGAGAATATTATAAACAAATGACATGTAAAAATAATGGCAGATAATAATATTATGGGCAATCATCGCCACAAAGATCAAATTCCTATGTCTTCCTATAGCCGGACTTGCTTATTTATCATCTAGTGACTACAAAATCAGAAAATATATTCTGAAGTTGCAGATTTGGTACATTGGACACCTTCAACCTCTAAATCAATCGCCTAAAAGCCTGGGGCTGTATTGTCCCAGCATTCAACTATAGGTTCTAAATTGGCTAAGGTGGCTTTTAATAAATCGAATCAATTGAGACAAGCCATGTAGTTGTCTCTTCCTATTCACATCAAATTGTGTTAGGCAGGCATCGAATATCATGTGTAAGATTGCCTTATTCTTCTCAAAGTAAACCATAGTCATCCTTTTGGCATTTTTAATGATAACAACAACAATATGAGCAATCGTCAAGTTCATCAATCAAGTGCCTCATTGGATTGCCATATTCATTTTTGAATCCTACACAAAGCATTTCTTCAGCTCTAGAGAACACCAGATTGAGCCTATCTATAAAATAGGAGAATACTATTTGAACACCACCTCAAGAAGTATCTCCCACCTGGGTAACACAACAAACAATATCAAATAGAAATCGTTTTTTTTTAAGTCATCGTCATTGTTCTCCGCAACCACGAAACAATGGAGCCCTTTTTTACACAACCTTTTGGGCCACAGCTTACCATTAATAAAAAAGACTACGATCTGAGCAGTAGAACGCAACGAGAATACATCCACTAAACCCCACCAAAAAAGCAATTTCTCAGAACACCCAGAAAAAGGATTTCATTCATCGATAGGAATTACCTCCCGATCGCCGCTCCTCGACTGCGATGCCGGGGAAGCCGGATCCGAGGGGCTTGCCGAATCCTCCATAAGCAACCGAAACCAAAATCAACTCAGAAACCGGAACTGAGTGACTCGATCAAGGAAGAACCTCAGATTGGGTGACTTCCGGCTGCGAACTTCCGGCGGCGGCTTTCTCGGTGGGGCTGAGTAGGAGAACTTGGGACTGCGAGGCCCAGACGAAGCGGAATGAACGAACGAGCGAGCGTACAATACTTTCCATGGCAGGAGAATAAATTTATAGTCCGAAGGACCGAAGCCACATTTTCGTATGCGATTCGCAATGGCTACCAAAATTATCAAGCTACCCCTCGAGCCATTTTCGAGATATTTGTTTTTCCCTTTTTCTTTTTTTTCCTCCCCTTCAACTAGGTCGCTCCGGTTCAACTTGGTCGAGACAATTAAACCAACTCGGTTCCAATCCAACCCGACAAATAGCCGATTCCACACGCGAGTACTCAATTTGTTCGACACGTCATCATAATCTAACATTTTGTACGTCGGCATTAAATATTCCATTAAATCTCGTATCAATTTGTGATTTTATTAGGAAAAATTAGCAAGCCAATCTGATCTCACCGTTTCGGTAGGTTCTTAATTAATCAATGTTGTCCCAATCTTAGTCAAACCCATTTCAATTTGTCAATTAGTACGGTCAATTTCCAACGAAATAAGAATACCGTCGTCCCTCATCTCTGTCGTCAGCTTCTGTTTTCGGTCAATAAAATTAATGCGTCAATTTAACTTGACATTTTTTTTTCCAGTTGAACTAGTCGAAGTTTTAGTGCAATTACAGCATGACACTAATAAATTAAGTTTAGTTAATTCAATCAGTTGAATTAGCGAGGTTTTCAGGTTAATTGTAACTTTTAAGACACTGGTAAAGCAGCAATTGTTAACGGTTAACCACGAGGTATGATGATGCTGGAATGACTGATGACAGCTTCAATGATAACAATTTTCACTTACCGAATCGATACTACAATTATTATAATAAACAAAGTTTAATCTTTTAAAATACATATTATGTAGAAAATATAAACTTTCCATCTGAAAGATTATTCGGCATCGTGATTTATTTCCTTTTCACAAGAGATTTTGAAGTGGAAAGTGAAAGGGCATTCAAGGTGAATTGATGGAGTCTCTTTTCCGTGCGCTCGAATTCATCTTCTTCTTAGGAGAGCAAAGTTTACTAATTCAATAATCTAAACAATGAAATTAATAATTTTTTGGTACTCAAATATTCAATTCATCAATTAATTTCTTATAACATACTCCATTTTTCTTTGACAAATAGACTAGCATACATCGATGTTTTTCCAGAATTTTTTATAGACCTCTTTTTGATAAAAAAAAAGCTTTTTTTTGCAATTCCAAATGTGAAGTCTTCGTTTCTTATTTGTGAAACTCAATACTTGAAATTCAACGGAACTTCTGTTTTCTTCTTGTGGAATAAGAAGAGTTGTCTTCACTTTACCAAAACCAAGTGATGTTGCACGAATTTTTCTCCTCGAGGTTAGACTGTCAAGGGTGAGTTCTCTCCGACCATAGTAGTAAATGTCTCCTTGCTCTCTTCCTCCTGAGAAAGTTAACACACGTTAGATCACCGTTGACCTACTCGGCAGGAATCCTCCGATGTTTAAGTTAGAACTTGTATGAGGAAGAAAGAAGCAAGTAGTATTAGTTGTGAAAAAAATAAGTGTAGCAGAGAAAAGTAAAATGTATGTAGAATGAGATCAACTCCTTTTTTTCCTTCGCCTCTTCTTCCTTTTATCCTCGTTTAGCCCTAGAGCAAGTCGTTGCATAACCAACTGCGATGATGACTGTTCATGTGGCTAGGCCCCGTGGACCTAGGTGAGGCCGCTTTTTAGGTTGTTAGAGAATAATTCTTTCATGGGACGCTTGAAGAGTCTCCGGTGGTTATCCTAAAGGATGACAAGTATACATTCGTTGTAACAAACTGATAAAAGAATATTTCATGAGATTTCCACCTCTTAATAACTTATTGTCGCCTTCTTCGTAAAGAGACCCTATGACAGTTAATATATTGTTTCCCTTTTTCATTATTTCCCCTATGAAGCTCAATAATCGAATATCTATCATAAGTAACTCTTAATCCACCACCCGACCTGCCTTCTGAGTTGCCTTCTTTCTGATATATTATTCACCTTGCTTTCCGAGCTATTCTCACTAAGCTCCGCTTTCAATCTACTTCCCGAGTTGATCTTATTCAGCTCGACTCTCAATTTATTCTCCAAGCTGACCTCCCTTAGCTCAACTCTCCACTTATTCTCCAAGCTAACCTACTTCAGCTCGACCCTTGACTTATTTTCTGAGCTGATCTACCTTAGCTCAACCCTCAACTTATCCTCCGAGCTGACCTTCCTCAGCTTGGCTCTCCACTTATTCTCCGAGCTGACCTACCTTAGCTCGGACCTTGTCTTATTCTACGAGTTGACCTTCCTTAGCTCGGCTTTCCACTTATTATCTGAGTTGACCCTCCTTAGCTCAACTCTTTGCTTATTTTCTGAGCTGACCTACCTCAACTCGACCTTTGACTTATTTTACAAGCTGATCTCCCTCATTTTAACCTTCAGCCGACATAAGTTATCCTCTTAACTCCTCACCTCATATACTTAGCTAGATTATGGTAGTATCATTAGCTACCCCCAAAATAGTCAAATAAATTATTTTGTCTTACGTTAGTAAAGTGCATAGGTTAACTCTTTTCTCTTTTTTTCCCTTCCTTCAAGGGTGTCTCAATTTCCCTCCTTCCTCATGGACCTTAATTTTATTTTGGATTGACACATCAATGTACTATCAACCCTTCCCATAGGAAATCGCAGTGGATCATACTGTTATCGAATATAGACGGTTTACATCCTAGGGCGAAGTATTTTAATACCCGAACTCTAAGGACCCCACTTCCTCACTTCCCATTTCACCGTCTTCTATCTTCCTCCGTCTCTAAGCTTTTCGCTTTGCTCAATCTGTCAAGTCTCAAAAAATAATAATAATAATAATAAAAATAAAATAAAATAAAATAAAATAAATAAATAAATACACGGGCGAAAATCATCGGAAAAGGGGGATAAAATTCGGGGTCTGTTTACACCCTAAATAATCACAGTTGAGAGGCATGAAGGGGAAAAACCCTAAAACCCAAATTAACCGGCCGAACCCCTATATATTTTCCTTTTCTTTTTTTTCTTTTTCCGGGTTTCTTTTCGTTCGCGCAAACCTACTCCGCCGCGAGCCGCCGCAGCCGACGAAAGCGAGCGTCGAATCCCTGCCGCCGGCGTCGACGCCAAGCTGCCGGAGCTCCACCGACACTCCTCCTTCCTCTTCCCGGTAAGTGATCTCTGGCTAGGGCTAGCGAGGGCGGAGGGTTTAGCGAATTCGTATGTGTTGGTGCAACAATGCCCTAAGCATTTATATATATTTTGATGTTTGGATAATCATCTAAGTTAGGCAATGTTTTGTGATCTAATTGTATACATGTTTAAGTGACAGGAAAATCCAAGTATGAAGACTTGGTAAAAGACAAGTCCAAGTGTGATCTTGGCAAAGAGAAGTCAAGGAAAGGTCTTGGCAGCATAAGTCCAAGCATGTAGTCTTGGCGGCGTAAAGTCCAAGCAGTCCTTGGAAAAGGAAGACCAAAGGAAAGTCTTGGCGGCATAAGTCCAAGCATGTAGTCTTGGCGGCATAAAGTCCAAGCGTACTTTGGCAAAGAAGAAACCCAAAGCATGACGAAACCGAAGGAAGCTTTTGAAGGCAAGCGCATGGATGGAGTCGTGGACTCAGAGAAATCCTAGAGGCGCAAGGCTGATGGAGAAGCTAGAAGGTTAAGTCTAGGCTTAGGTTATGTTTTCAAGTATGAATTAGTCATACTTGGAGTGTGCCCGATCGGAACATGGTGTCGGCCGAATCGGCCCTTAAAATATAGCATTAGAGGTTAGCGATCGGCGCCGCAACGAGAATGGCCGTGGCCGTGGCGATCGGCTCTGGCGGCACTCGATCGGCTACTCGCATTGGCGATCGTGATAGTCTTCCGTTAGCGATGGCGGCGGCAAATCCCAGAATCCGGCTATTCGGCCGTTAGAATCGCGGTCGATCGATGAAAGTCATCAGTCGACTGATAGACCTCCAACGGAAAAAAGAGACTCTTTCCTATAAAAAGAGCCCAAGGGGAGCAAGAAGAGCCTAATTCTTCTAAGCTCCTACAAGTTTTCCAAGCTTTCTAAGTGTATTAATCTCCTTTCTCCTCTCAAATCTTCATTGTCATCTTTTGTAAGAAGAGGAGGTCTTTGTAAAGAGAAAGCTTCATAGTGAAATTGCTTGGGTTGATCCACCTTAAGGATCGCCGTGGAGTAGGAGCGTTATCTCCGAACCACGTAAAGGCTTTGTTAGCATTGGTTTTTGTTTTTACATATATTACTTGTGTTTGCTTCCGCTAATTATTTTTGTAGAAACGAAAAGAGCTATTCACCCCCTCTAGCTTTCAAGCGATCCCTTACAAGTGGTATCGAGCCGGATCGCATCGGAAGATCTAGCAATCAACCGGAGCAAAGATGACATTTCAAGAGAGGTATAGCACGGCGAGGCCTCCGTTCTTCGACGACAACGATTTTGGATATTGGAAAGGTAGGATGGAGTATTATTTAATGAACGATATTGAAAATTGGTTTAGCATTGTAGATGGTTTTGAGAAGCCGGTCGACGAATTCGGAGCACCACTACCGACAAAGGATTGGACAAGAGAGATGGCCAAGAAAGCACAAGCGAATGCAAAAGCAACGACCACACTTCAATGTGGTCTATCCAAGGAGCAACTATCTAAGGTCGGGCCATTCAACTCCGCAAAGGAGCTTTGGGAGAAGCTCATCGAACTCAACGAAGGATCCAAAGAGACAAGAAGGGCCAAGAGGGATCTTTTGATTGGCCAACTCCAAAGCTTCACTATGAAGACAAATGAAACGGTGAGCCAAATGCGGCGCTAAGGAGGTAGTCAACGGACTACACGTTATAGGTGAAAAGGTCGACAACCGAGAGACCTTGTGAGGTATGTACTTACAAGCCTTCCCTAGGACCACCTTATGGGCCTCAATGGTAGATGCCTATAAGGTCTCTAGGGATCTTTCATTAGTTAAATTAGATGAGTTATTTTGTGAATTTCAATTGCATGAACAAGCTAACACTTCATCCAAAGAGAAGGGTATAGCTCTTGTTGTAGGAAAGAAGGAGAAGAAGAAAAAGGACAAGAAGGAGGTGTCTTCTCATCCGAATCCGAGGAGGACTCATCAAGTAGTGAGGATGAGTTGTCGGCAAGTGAGGTAGCACACTACGTCAAGAAATTTGGTGGGAAGTCAAGGAGGCTCACCAAGAAGGATGTGAAGAGGATGTTTCAATCCTCAAGAGGTAAATCTTCTAACAATTCAAATTCTATCTCTAACGTGACGTGTTTTGGTTGCAACAAGAAAGGGCATATAAATCCCAATTGCCCGGAACTAAAGAAAAAGGAGGAGAAGGATAAGAAGAAGAAGGAAAAGAAGAAGAAGGAGGCGATGTTGGCACAAACGTGGGACACTCTAAGTATGGAGGAGTCTACCGACGGTGAAGAAGTTTGTCATTCAACCCGGAACTTAGCCCTCATGGCATTGGAAGAAACCGGAAGCTCAAGCAAGGAGTCTTCTTCCTCTTCAAGTGATGAATCATCATCAAGTGATGATGATGAGGTAAATGACTCACCCAAAGTAGATTTACTTTATAAGACTATTGCATGTTTACAAAATGCTTTAAATAGATCAAAAACTAGGATTAAGGATCTAAAATTAGAAATCAAATCATTTAAGAATATAGATGCATCATGTGATAAATCATCTAGTGATGATAAGTGTACTCTTAGGGATGAAAATGATGAGTTAAGAAAAGAAATAAGTAAATTAAGAACATGCCTAGAAAAGTTCACTAATGTTTCCAAATATCTAGATATGATTATCAAGAACCAAAGGGCAATTTACAATAAGGCCGGTTTAGGATATAAACCTAAGGAGAAAGAGGTAGCATTTGCATCCCTAGTTAGTAGAAAATCCATGATTAAAAGTAAGGGGAGAAAAGCATGGGTACCAAAGAAATTTAAAACTAATGCTAGTGGTCCTAAGATTTGGGTACCTAAGGATTGTGTTTTTCATGTGACATAGGTAGAAGATCCAAGCTTGTGGATAGTTGATAGTGGGTGCTCAAAGCATATGACCGGGGATGAGAGAAAATTCTCCACTATCAACCACACTAGCCAAGGAAAAGTGTCTTTTGGTAATAGCGGCAAACTTAAAATCTTAGGAAAGGGCACCATTGAGGTATCTCCCAATCTTGCTATTCATAGAGTTCTATTAGTTAAAAATATGAAATTTAACTTACTTAGTGTAAGCCAATTATGTGATGCAAATTTTGATGTTAAGTTTGATTCCTCAAAATGCTTTATAAGACACAAAACTATAAATGATTGCATGTTAGTAGGCTTTAGAAAATCAAATATATATTATGTTGATTTATCTTATGCTACTAATCCTTCCACTAAGTGTCTTATTGCAAAAGAGGAAGAAAGTTGGCTTTGGCATAGGAGACTAGGTCACATAAACATGAAGAATATAGCCAAAATAGCAAAATTGAAGCTAGTCAAAGGATTGCCTAGAGTCAAATATCTCAAGGACAAGATGTGTGATGCTTGTCAAGAAGGGAAACAATCAAAAACATCACACAAAGGTAAAAACTTACTTAGTACCGCTTTACCATTAGAATTGCTACATATGGATTTATTTGATTGCCATAGTACCCCATCTATAATTGGTAGTAAATATTGCTTGGTAATAGTAGATGATTTTTCTAGGTTTACTTGGGTGTTTTTCTTGAAAAATAAGGATGAAACCTTAGAAATAATCATAGGATTTAGCAAAAGAGTAGAAAATGAAAGAAAACTCAAAATCAACCGGATCCGTAGTGATCATGGTGGAGAGTTTGAGAATTCTAACTTTTTAACTTTTTGCTTAGAACAAGGGTACAAGCACGAATTTTCTTGTCCTAGAACACCCCAACAAAATGGGGTTGTGGAAAGAAAAAATCGTGCCCTACAAGAAGCGGCTAGGACAATGCTTAATGCATATTCCTTACCTAGCTACTTGTGGGCGGAAGCGGTTAATACCGCTTGCTATATCCAAAATAGGGTATTAATTCATAGGTTTTTAGGAAAAACTCCATTTGAATTGTGGAATGGTACAATTCCAACAATTCATTATTTTAAGGTCTTTGGATGTAAAGTCTATATCTTAAATACCAAAGACAACCTAAGTAAATTTGAGTCCAAAGCGGATGAGGGAATCCTAGTTGGATACTCATCCACTAGTGTAGGATATAGAGTCTACAATAAAAGGACTCAAAAGATTGAAGAATCTTCAAATGTTCAATTTGATGAAACTTCAAATACATACCCTAGAAAATCCCCTATTGATGATGACATAAATAATGAAAATCAAGAAATTACCAAACAATTTCAAGATTTAAACTTAGGGGGTAATAATCAAGGGGGAGGATTGGATCAAGGGGAAGTAAGGGATGATTCCGATAATGAACATAGAATTGAAGTAGATCATGATCAAACTCAACTTGATACACCTCCTAGAACCATAAGAGTTCATCAAAGTCACCCATTAGATCAAATTGTGGGTGAATTATCTCAAGGAGTTAGGACTAGGTCATTCCATAGGGACCCCACTAGTCATATAGCTCTAATTTCTCAAATTGAGCCCAAAAACATTAAAGATGCATTGCTTGATCCGGATTGGATCTTAGCAATGCAAGATGAATTGGCTCAATTTGATAGGAGTCAAGTGTGGGAGTTAGTTCCTAGACCAAGTGAAAACACTATTATTACAACAAGATGGGTCTTTAGGAACAAACTAGATGACCAAGGGAATATCACTAGAAATAAAGCACGATTAGTTGCAAGGGGTTTTAATCAAGTTGAAGGACTTGATTATGATGAAACATATGCCCCGGTTGCTAGATTAGAGTCCATTAGAATACTTTTAGCATATGCCTCCTATATGGGTTTCAAACTCCATCAAATGGATGTCAAATCGGCATTCCTAAATGGGTTTATTAAGGAAGAGGTGTATGTAGAACAACCTACCGGGTTTGAAAATATGGACTACCCAAACCATTTATACAAACTTAGGAAATCCTTATATGGTTTGAAACAAGCTCCCGGGCTTGGTATGAAAGATTGTCAACCTTCCTAATCTCCAAGGATTTGAAGGGGTAGTATAGATCAAACTCTCTTTATAAAGTCAACATCTAAGGACATTTTGTAGCCAAGTGTATGTTGATGACATTATCTTTAGATTGACAAATGATGAGCTTCTTGAAGACTTTATTCAAAATATGGAAAAAGAGTTTGAGATGAGTCTAGTTGGAGAATTAAATTTCTTCCTAGGTTTGCAAGTTAAACAAACTAGTGAAGGAATTTACATTTATCAAACCAAATATGCTAAGGAAATGATTAAGAAATTTGGTTTAGAAAATGCTAAGGTAGTGTCAACTCCAATGGCAACCAATGCCAAAATAGATAGTGATAGTGAAGGAAAACAAATAGATCTTACCCTTTATAGGAGCATGATTGGTAGCCTCTTGTATTTAACCTCTAGTAGACCCGACATATTATTTGCGGTTGGTATGTGTGCTAGGTATCAATCATGTGCTAAGGAATCTCATTTAGTTGCCGTTAAAAGAATTTTAAGATATGTTAAGGGCACACTAAATGTAGGTCTATGGTACCCTAGGACTAGGTCATTTGAATTACTTGGGTATACCGATTCCGATTATGCCAGGTGCAAATTGGATAGGAAAAGTACTAGTGGTGGATGCCAATTTCTTGGGTCCTCCCTAGTTAGTTGGAGTAGTAGGAAGCAACTTTGTGTTGCTTTATCAACCACCGAAGCCGAATATGTTGCTATGGGTGGTTGTGTAGCTCAACTATTATGGATGAAACATACCTTAGAAGATTATGAGCTAACTTACTCCAACATGAAAGTACTTTGTGATAATGTGAGCACCATTAACTTGACCAAAAATCCGGTGCATCACTCTAGGACCAAGCACATTGAAGTGAAACATCACTTCATTAGAGACCATGTGGCTAAGGGGGACATTGAGCTTAATTACATTGAATCTAAGTCCAACCTAGCCGACATCTTTACCAAGCCTCTCCCTGAACTAGAATTTTCATCACTTAGGAGAGAACTTGGGATGTGCTTTGTAGAATAGAAGTGTAGTTTTTGCATGATTCTATAGAAATACTAGGATTTATACCTTTAACCATCTCACAAAACACTTAGGAAACCATGATTTTTGTATTGAGCCACCTAGACAACATGTGAGATGTTAGGAAGATGCACTTGGTTCATCATGCTTGTTATGATGCATTACTATGAACCAAAGTGTCATCTAGAAACATTAATCCTTCATTGGATCAATCATTGGGAAGGCCTATGTACGATTAATGTGCATATAGCTCCAAGAATATGATTGGAAATGTCAAATAAAATAAAATATAAACTATGTCTATCAAACCTTGAGAAACAAATTCCTATTGATAAGCCAAAGTGATACAAAGTTTTGCAAAGATATCAAAACTTTTGCAAAATCTCAAGATTGTGTCAATATCAAAATCTAGAGGTAATATACCTTTAAAATAATTTTTCCTTGATAGGAAATGATCTAACAATATTACCCACGAAATTTCGTGATTTTTTGATCTTTATTGAATTAATTATGAATTTTTAAATCTGGCGAAATTGCTATCGGTGATGCTCCGATCGGGTACCTAACGCCTTGATTCATTGTCACATATCGAACCGAGCTCACGGTTCGTTATCAGATTATGCCATTTATAGCGATCGGAACACGTCTGAAATGGTTCGTATCGTGGTCGATTCGGCCAATCACCATCGATTCGCCATTTATAGCGATCGGCCCATCTGAAATAGTTCGTATCACAAGTCGATTCGGCCGATCACCATCGATTCAGCGCCATTTATGGCGATCGGCCGTAGCTGTCTGAAATGGTTCGTATCGTGATCGATTCAAGCGATCTCCATCGATTATTGCCGACTAACAGCGATCGGCGTGTCGCGATTTTAGGGCTTTCCACCGGTTCGACTCGCCAGAACCTCTCGACTTCTCTCTTCCTTTCCTCTTCCGATGACCGTCCACCGCACCTCTTAGCCGTTCCCTTTTGTTTTCCGGTGACTTCATCGACACGTAATCAGTGCTCTCCAACTCAAGAAACTTCTCGTGTCCCTCCGGTCGCGCTCTAGGGTCCAGACACTTGGCTAGGGTTTCGTGGTCCGGCACTAATCCTTGTTCACCATGCCACCTAGGTATATTTTCATTCATGATCAATGATTTGTTTTGTTCCTATGATTATATTTCACTAACCCATGCTTATCTTGTTCATGCATCATCAACCTACATTGTGCATTTTGTTGTTGTCTTGTCGCCCATTTAGAATTAAGCACGTTGCCACTAAGCGCACCCGGGCACCTCCGACCAATGAGGGCCCGTCAAATCCTCAACCCTCTGTTGATCCTAGATTTCCAAATTCCACCCTTGAAAGTGCTTTTCATAAAAACAAATTCCAACTTATTCCACCTAGGTCAATGGATTCCAAGTTTCTTAAAGACTTTTGTTTCGACATTGTTCAAATCATCCAACATTACAACCTTGAGTCGTTGGTTTTCTGTGAACATCACGTAAACATCACCCTCCTCTCTGAATTTTTCAACAACCTACGACCGGTTGGAGATGGGCTGAGATACCGGACTCGCGTTGCTCAGCGCGATCTGGATTTCAGTCCCCAGATCTGGACCGATTTTCTCGGATGTCTTCCTTCCGAGAGTGATTTCACTCTATATCCATCTTGGAGTAAACCTCTTCCATCTCCCTTTGAGGAGATCTCTTTAGATTCTCTTCATGATACCTTCTATCACTATCCTCGACCTTTGAACACCAATTTATTTCAATCACAAGAAGCTATGCGCCCGACAATGTCCTTTATAAGGTCATTGCTCATTGTCTTCTTCCCATTGTTACCCGTGGTTTGGCCTTGGTTCGCCCTCCACACCTACTTCTCATGCATTTCTTTCGTCAATACTTAGACATTAACATTGGTCTCAATACCTTCCAATGCATCATTCATTTCATAAGACCAAACAATGGGAAGATTCACATACCATTTGGAAATGTCCTCACTCAATGGCTCAGCTCTGTAGGCATTGATGTGAATATAAAGTCATTAAAATCATGAATAGGAAATATGATCGAGATGACTCGTGAGTTTCTCATTGGCGGGCTCAAGGCGACGGAGGATCCGTCTTCGGGACCCAAAGGCGACGGCGGGTAGCGGTGCGCTCCGTACCAGAGGATGCCGCTGCGGAAGGTGTTGCTGAGGATGGTGCTGCAGGAGTAGCTGAGGGTGGTGCTGCAGGTGTTGCTGAGGGGACTGCTGCAGGGGAGACTGCTGCAGGCGATACCGTTCTACCAGACACATCCCTCGGTGCCCGCTTCGATGCTGCGAAGCGGGTGGACACACGTCTTGAGGAGTGCGCCTAGAGCATCGGGAGCTCCTCTCCATCGTGAGAGGTGCATCGCGGCAGCAGGACATCTTGGCGATTCTCGCCTGCTGCACTGGACATCCACCTCACGATGGTTCGTCATCGCCCCGATGGATCTTGAGGGCGACGATCGTTAACTTGCTTGTTTTCTTTGTTATTTTTCTTTTGGCGTATATGCGGCATAAACTCCTACTTATGTAATGACTTTTGATTGATGATATGAAATTGTTTTTTTTTATTCACTTCTATTAGTGCATACATACTGTTGTTTATCAAGTTTAGAAGTTGAGCATATAGTAAGTTATGAATATTGATACGATACAATTACACTTTTTGTGTCATAATTTTGTTGTTTTAGATATCGTATCAATCCATTAATCGATGAACATGTTTTTCGTCTAATATTTTTCATATGTTATACTAGTCGAATAGAATGTGTATGCAGTTTCGTGATTTTTGGACACCCATAATTTTCTCGCATTTTCAAACTTTGGTGAAAAACTCGAAATTGATTTGTCGATATCGATCGTATCGTTATTGGCGATCATTGCCATGGTGTGATTATTTCTTGCCTATTCGATCGAACCGGTGTCCTTTGCTTTGGAATGGAAAGTGGTTTTTTCATCGATTAAAAGGTTCAATTTTGGACATTATACAATTTCCACAATATATATATGATACCTTGTATGGAAAGGCGGATTTTCTTGGTGCACTAGTTTAGGGGGAGCTACATCCCCTATTTATATAATTGTTGGTGCAAGACTAGGACATATTTGCCTATTGCTTATGTTTTGTTTATCATGAAACATGTCTTGGATTTAGGGGGAGCTTCATATCAATTTTATACCTTTGTTGGATGTGTTAATTATAATTCTTTCCTGCACTTATTGAATAACCTCTTCCCTTTTTGTTGTATGTCAAAGGGGGAGAAGGGACATTGAAGTTAGAATTCATATTGAAATATGTTTATGTGTTAAAGATCTAACTTAAATGATTGCCAAACATAAAAAAGGGGGAGATTGTTGGTGCAACAATGCCCTAAGCATTTATATATATTTTGATGTTTGGATAATCATCTAAGTTAGGCAATGTTTTGTGATCTAATTGTATACATATTTAAGTGATAGGAAAATCCAAGTATGAAGACTTGGTAAAAGACAAGTCCAAGTGTGATCTTAGCAAAGAGAAGTCAAGGAAAGGTCTTGGCAGCATAAGTCCAAGCATGTAGTCTTGGCGGCGTAAAGTCCAAGCAGTCCTTGGAAAAGGAAGACCAAAGGAAAGTCTTGGTGGCATAAGTCCAAGCATGTAGTCTTGGCGGCATAAAGTCCAAGCGTACTTTGGCAAAGAAGAAACCCAAAGCATGACGAAACCGAAGGAAGCTTTTGAAGGCAAGCGCATGGATGGAGTCGTGGACTCAGAGAAATCCTAGAGGTGCAAGGCTGATGGAGAAGCTAGAAGGTTAAGTCTAGGCTTAGGTTATGTTTTCAAGTATGAATTAGTCATACTTAGGTGTGCCGATCATTGGAACATGGTGTCGGCCGAACTGCCCTTAAAATATAGCATTAGAGTTTGGAAGGTCATTGTCGGTCAGCTGGGGTTATCGGTCGACCGGGTGACGATCGACTCAGACTCTCCGGCTACAATCGATCGCTATATTAGCGTTGGCGCCTGCACAATGAAAATGGCCCGTCCATAGCCGATCGGCTACGGCGATCGATCGAGCGAATGCTATTGTTGGCGATCGATGATAGTGTTCCGTTGGCGATGACGGCAAATCCCTAAATCCGGTTCGAAGCCGTTAGAATCGGCGGTGATGAAAGTCATCGGTCGGTGATAGACCTCCAACGGGAAAAAGAGGCTCTTTCCTATAAAAAGAGCCCAAGGGGAGCAAGAAGAGCCTAATGCTTATATTCTGATCTTTCTTCTAAGCTCCTACAAGTTTTCCAAGCTTTCTAAGTGTATTAATCTCCTTTCTCCTCTCAAATCTTCATTGTCATCTTTTGTAAGAAGAGGAGGTCTTTGTAAAGAGAAAGCTTCATAGTGAAATTGCTTGGGTTGATCCACCTTAAGGATCGCCGTGGAGTAGGAGCGTTATCTCCGAACCACGTAAAGGCTTTGTTAGCATTGGTTTTTGTTTTTACATATATTACTTGTGTTTGCTTCCGCTAATTATTTTTGTAGAAACGAAAAGAGCTATTCACCCCCCCTCTAGCTTTCAAACGATCCCTTACAGTATGGGGCTCTAGCGGCGGGATGGGTTCGGGATTTAGGGATTGAATCGGGATTGAGCTGTGGGCTTCCGGCGTGGGTTCTAGCAAGGGTCGCGGGTGAGCTTTTGGTATTTTGGGAATGGATCGAGATGAGGAAACTGGTGGAATTGGGGTTTTCCCGTCGGCAGGGAGGAGGTGATGGAGTCGGGATTTCGGGATGTAATCGGGCTGGAGCTTTGGGTTTCCGGCGTGAGTTCAAGCAGGGGTCATGGGTGGATTGATGGTATCTTGGAAGGGAGTGTGATAAGGAAAAACCGGTGGGAGCTGAGGTTTCCGACGGCTGGGAGGCGGTGAAGAGAAGAGGGATCATGGGAAGAGGAGTTCTGGTTGGAAGGTAATTGGAACCGGAGGATGAGGGTGCTCAAACGGAGAAGGGCAGGGGGAATGGAAAGGGGTAAAACAGACCTTTTGTTATTAGGAGGGAAGAGGAGCGGATTGTGATTTTAGGACCGCTGTTGTGGAATTGATGCGTGGATTGGTGTTGTGGGTTTCATTCGGTTGGGTTGTAATAGCTGATAATTTACAGGTTAGGGTCATTATGAATGGAATACGTCAAGGGAGGTATAGGAGGGTTAAATATTCAGATAATAGTCAGATAAATGTTTAATAGATGAAATGAGTAGATTGTTTGAAAAGGAAATCAGCATGCTGGGGTGGATTTAAATGTGTATGTACATGAGCATTATGTCCGTAGATGATTCTTGATCTGATGGTAGCGGTCAGCATGTTTAGTTAATCCTTCATAAGTTTTTCATAATGCTGTAAAGGATATGTAATATGTGATAATTATCATCTACCTGTGTATGAGGTCAGATGCTATATATATATATATATATATATTTATATATATATATGAGTAATTACCATCTACCTGTGTATGAGGTTGGATGCTATATGTATGTGTGTGTAATTACCATCTACCTGTGTATGAGGTTAGATGATATATATAGATATATATATTTGGTCACCTATGATGTTTAATGTTCTTATTTTCTTTAGCTAAAATGTTCATCAGATCCTTCTTATGCTTCGATGTTATGTGAATGAGTTATGTTAACATCTACCTGTGTATGGGGTTAGATGCAATATATAGATATATATTTATATATATATATATACACGTTCATTCATGATGTTCTATGTTATCCTTACGTATGAGTATGATAGACAATAGATGAAATTCTTAGTTAGTTAAGCTGTATGTACATGAGCATTAGTGGTGCACAGACGGGTTGGGCTCCCGGGTTGAGCTCGGGAGGCCCACCCAAATTAATGATTTGATGTGATGGTGATTCCCTTAGTTTCTTCCTAGAGGTACCTCAGGATTTGCACAAGAAATTAAGATATTTGACTGGCTCCGCATTTTAAATGCATAATGTGAGGTACCACGAGGGTTTATGTTTAGATCTGATTAGCATATAGAAAGACATGATGGGGTTATTTGTACTTGTTATAATGATATGATGTTAAATGCATTGGTTAGGTTTCATATTGACTTGCAAAAAGTATAACCAAATTGTATGTTGAGCTACGTAATTTTCATTTGCAATTGTAGAGATATATGTTTTCTTTTGAATTTTTCTTCTCCTGTGTTATAACTCATCATTGATCTACTTACTGCAGAACTCATGATGTCACATAACAATTTCAGGTAGGGAAGCAGGATAGAGTTGAGATACCGAGCGGAGGTGGTGTATGGCGAGAGATGATGATGAGCATGACACACATTGTCCGGATCTACTTGAGTTTATAGTTGAGGAGATGATTTGATGTTCTATTTTTCTTGAGTTACGAGAGTTAAGTGTTTAGTTGAGGTGATAAAGCTGGATGGAATAAAAATAAATTGTCTTAGGACATTTTGATCTTGTCAATAATGGGTAATATTGATGTGTGACTAGGGATTTAGTATGTGCATCGGTTAGGTCTTTTCGTTGGTATCGAGCCAGCGATCCTAAAGGACAGTGTTTGCATGCAATCTCATCCAGGACTCAGATACATCCATCTCCGCATTTGTAAGCTTTGAATTTACTTTTCGAGTAGTAGTCTTAATGTAATTATGTTTAGGTTTATGTGCAACTTGGAGATAACGATGCGGTTATCGGGTTTTATAGGAGAATGGCGGTAGAAGAAACAATGGTGAAGGCGAGTAGTAGTTTCTGAGCTTGCGCAATTATGCGAGAGCAGTCGGATTCAGGGAGAACATATCCAACAGCTGTTGAGAGCCAGGGAGCATGGAAACACCCATAGTGGTCCCACAGCCAGTGTGAACCCAGTATACAAGCAGTTCAGGGATCTTGGACCGATAGAGTTTAAGGGAAGCACAGACCCGATTGTGGCGGAAGGATGGATTCGATCATTGGAGACGATATATGACTTCATGCGACTGCGTCGACAAGGTGAGATCGCCATATTCATGTTGCGAGGCGTGCTCGGATATGGTGGGAGGGTGCTCGTTGGTGGATTTAGCTCTGACTACTTGGGTTGAATTCAAGGAGGTATTTTATGGTAAATACTTTCACTGACACGAACTCGAATGGCGGAGAATTCCTAGAGCCGCCAAGGGGCCGACGATGGTGAGTATGTCACGGAATTCGAGAAGGCGGTATTTTGTACCTATGATTGCCCGATCAAGAGAGGAGTGAAACATTTCCCGAGGATTGAGGGCGACCATTCGCCATGATGTCGGGGTGAGTCGAGTTACCACCTTTAGAGAGGCATGGATCGGGCTCGATGGCGAAGGACAGAATGACATGATAAAGGAAATGCAGACTAAGAGGTCTAGTTACGAGGAAGGAACCTCTGCGTCGAGTCGGAAGAAGTTTGCAAGGCGGTTTGAGAGTAAGCGATCCACGATTTGAGCCAGCGCCACGACAGCGACCCGAGGCCGACGATCGACCATCTGTTCTCAAGGGTGAAAGCAAAACTTCGATTGCCCCAAGTGCGATAAGACTCATGCAGGTCAGTGTTTGGTGGGTACAGATGTGTGCTACAAGTGCAAGAAGTCTGGGCACTTTGCTATGAACTGCCCTCAGCTCAAAGAGCCAATTCGAGGAAGGGTGTATGCTATGACACAGGAGCAGGTGGATCCGGATTCGGCCATTATCACAGGTAGAATTTCTATTGTCAACCTACCTGCTCATGCCTTAATAGATTCTGGAGCTACACACTCTTTCATATCGGTGGCCTACGTTGCAAAACTAGGTATTTCATGTGATTGGATGGCTACCGGCTATACCGTGTCCTTGCCTTCGGGGGAAGAACTGACCAGCAATAGAATAGTGAGGAACTGTCCGATACGGATGCAAAACTATACAGTATACGCCGAACTTATTGTATTAGAGATGGTGGACTTTGATGTAATTCTGGGTATGGATTGGTTGACCCGGTACGAGGCCATTATTGACTGTAAACAAAGGACGGTTAAACTGAAACTACAAAATGATGGATTTGTCATCTTCAATGCAACCTCCACGTTGAGTCATCTACCTATTATATCAGCATGTAAAGCTCAGAAAATGTTAAGTAAGGGGTGTAACGGTTTCTAGTCAACATAATGGGAAGTTAGAGACTTTTAAACCAAGTCTAGAGGAAGTAGAGAGGTAGTCAGGATTTTCCCGATGTATTTCAGAGGATATTGCGGGATTACCCTTGTCGGGAGGTTGAGTTTGGGATAGAATTAATATCGGAACCACCCGTGTCTAAAGCACCGTACCACCTTGCACCCCAAATGAAGGAAGGCGAAGGAGCAACTACAAGAACCTCTTGGATAAGGGTTTCATCCAGGCCGATTGTGTCACCACAGAAGCGCCGGTGTTGTTCGTCCGTAAGAAAAGACGGTTCAATCACGGTTGTGCATTGACTACCGGAGTTGAAGCAGATTCTGATCAGAACAAGTACCCATTGCCTAGAATCGATGATCATTCGATCAACTACGAGAACAGCGGTGTTCTCAAAAATTGACTTGAGGTCGAGGTACCACCAATTGAGGTGAAAGGAGAAGATGCTTATAAAGCGCATTGAACTCGATATGGTCATTATGAGTTTCTAGTTATGTCGTTTGGACTCACTAATGCCCCCGCAGCCTTTATGGATTTGATGAACCAGATTTTCCAGCCATACCTGGATCAATTTGTGATTGTCTTCATCGATGATATACTAATTTACTCTCAGAGTCACGAAGAGCACCGACAACATCTGACGCTGGTACTGCAGACTCTGAAGGATAAGCGGTTATATGCTAAGTTCAGCAAATGCGATTTTTGGCTAAGACAAATAGCATTTTTAGGACATATAGTCTCGGAGAGGGGGGTAGAAGTGGATCCAGTCAAAGTGGAGGCAATCCAGAGTTGGGCTACTCCGAGGAATGTTACAGAAATTCGAAGTTTTCTGGGACTAGCAGGGTATTATCATAGATTTATTCAGAATTTTTCATGAATTGCGCTACCCCTGACTTCGTTGACTAAGAAGGGGGTGAGGTATGAATGGACTACTCAGTGCGAGAAGAGTTTTATGGAGCTAAAGGAAAGGCTGATGAGAGCACCCGTGTTTGCAGTTCTAGACATACAGGCGGTTGTGGTGTACACCGATGCCTCCAAAAGCTAGTCTAGAAGCGGTATTGATGCGAAGGGAGGGTCATTGCATCACGTCACGTCGATTGAAGGTGCATGAGCAGAATTATCCTACACATGACCTGGAATTAGCAGCTGTCGTCTTCGCTTTGAAGATCTGGCGACACTATCTTTACGGAGAACGATGCAAGATCTACACAGATCATAAAAGTTTGAAATATTTCTTTACTCAAAAGGAATTGAATATGCGGCAGAGACGATGGTTGGAGTTGGTAAAAGATTATGACTGCAATATTAACTATCACCCGGGTAAGGCTAATGTGGTGGCGGATGCGCTGAGTCGCAAGACGGCGACGCTATTACAGTTGACCCCAAGAAGATTGATATCGAATTTCAACAGATAAGAGTGGAGGTGATAGCACCAGCGAGTTAGGTTGGCGGCAGCGGTTACATCGAACTTACGATCATATCCCGCGAACAAGCTCGGACCATTAATGGAATGGAAACGCAAAGATGAAGCGCGCACCATCTACTCTGATTGATGGGATAGTGCGATACAAGGGCGCATATGGGTGCCTAAGGGGATCCTCGAGGAGAATCTCATGAGTAAAGCTCACACTACCCCGTACTCTATCCACCCTGGCAGCACAAAGATGTATAAGGATATGCGGCTATTATATTGGTGGCCGGGCATGAAGAGAGACATAAGCAAGATGGTCCATGAGTGCCTTACCTGTCAACAAGTGAAAGCTGAGCACCAAAGGCCCGCAGGACTGCTCGAACCGCTTCCGATACCTGTCTGGAAGTGGGAAAATGTTGCCATGGATTTTGTGGTAGGATTACCGATCTCGACCAAGGGATCAAATGCAGTGTGGGTTATTGTGGATCGATTGTGAAGTCAGCCCACTTTTGCGATGAAAACCACTTTCACTATGATACAATATGCAGAGTTGTACATACGGGAAATAGTAAGGTTACATGGAATTCCGGATCAGATTGTGTCAGATAGAGATCCAAAATTTACATCCGGGTTCTGGAAGAGTTTGCAATGGGGATTGGGTACAAAACTTGCTTTAAAGATCGCTTCCATCCCTGCATCGACCAATTAACTGAAAGCGAGTAATTCAGATTTTGGAAGATATGCTACGAGCTTGCATTATAGATTTCAAAGGAGTTGGGAGTCCAAACCGCCCCGTAGAGTTCACCTATAATAATAGTTATCAATCTACCATCGGTATGGCTCCCTATGAAGCGCTATACTATAAGAAGGTGTAGAACCCACTACACCGGGAAGAGGTAGGAGAAAGGGCGCTTCGGGTCCAGAGATTGTGACACAAACTGTGGTACTAGTAGCAAAGATCTGGGACAGAATGCAGTCGGCACAGAGTCGCCAAAAGAGTTATGATGATTGTCGAAGGAGGGACCTAGAGTTCACAGTGTGAGACCATGTTTTTCTCAAGGTGTCACCCATGAAGAGAGTCGAGGTTCTAAGGAAGCGCAAACTCAGTCCGAGGTATATTGGGCCTTTTAAGATTCTCGACCGGATTGGGACACGAGCATACCGAGTTGCGCTACCACCAAACCTGGCGGGAGTTCATAATGTGTTTCACGTATCCATGCTCAGGAGGTACCTTTCCAATCCTGCACATGTGATTGGGTATGAAGCCATACAGTGGACACCAGATCTATCCTACGAGGTAATACCAGAACAAATATTAGATCGTCAAGTGCGGAAGCTGAGAAATAAAGAAATCAGAATGGTGAAAGTTTTATGGGGAAATCAACAGATAGAGGAAGCTACCTGGGAGACCGAGCGGGATATGCATGACTGTTACCCTGAACTATTTGGTAAGTCAAATTTCGAGGACGAAATTTTTTTTTTAAGGGGGGAAGAGTTGTCAAGTCTAAAAAAAATAAAATAAAATAAAATAAAATAAAATAAATAAATAAATACACGGGCGAAAATCATCGGAAAAGGGGGATAAAATTCGGGGTCTGTTTACACCCTAAATAATCACAGTTGAGAGGCATGAAGGGGAAAAACCCTAAAACTCAAATTAACCGGCCGAACCCCTATATATTTTCCTTTTCTTTTTTTCCTTTTCCGGGTTTCTTTTCGTTCGCGCAAACCTACTCACATGAGCCGCCACGTAAGTGAAAGTGGCGTCGAATCCTGTCGCGCGTCGGCCTAAGTCAGGAGCTCCACCGACACTCCTCCTTCCTCTTCCCGGAAAGTGATCTCTGGCTAGGGCTAGCGAGGGCGGAGGGTTTAGCGAATTCGTATGGGGCTCTAGCGGCGGGATGGGTTCGGGATTTAGGGATTGAATCGGGATTGAGCTGTGGGCTTTCGGCGTGGGTTCTAGCAAGGGTCGCGGGTGAGCTTTTGGTATTTTGGGAATGGATCGAGATGAGGAAACTGGTAGAATTGGGGTTTTCCCGTCGGCAGGGAGGAGGTGATGGAGTCGGGATTTCGGGATGTAATCGGGCTGGAGCTTTGGGTTTCCGGTGTGAGTTCAAGCAGGGGTCATGGGTGGATTGATGGTATCTTGGAAGGGAGTGTGATAAGGAAAAACCGGTGGGAGCTGAGGTTTCCGGCGGCTGGGAGGCGGTGAAGAGAAGAGGGATCACGGGAAGAGGAGTTCTGGTTGGAAGGTAATTGGAACCGGAGGATGAGGGTGCTCAAACGGAGAAGGGCAGGGGGAATGGAAAGGGGTAAAATAGACCTTTTGCTATTAGGAGGGAAGAGGAGCGGATTGTGATTTTAGGACCGCTGTTGTGGAATTGATGCGTGGATTGGTGTTGTGGGTTTCATTCGGTTGGGTTGTAATAGCTGATAATTTACAGGTTAGGGTCATTATGAATGGAATACGTCAAGAGAGGTATAGGAGGGTTAAATATTCAGATAATAGTCAGATAAATGTTTAATAGATGAAATGAGTAGATTGTTTGAAAAGGAAATCAGCATGCTGGGGTGGATTTAAATGTGTATGTACATGAGCATTATGTCCGTAGATGATTCTTGATACAGTGGTAGCGGCAGCATGTTTAGTTAATCCTTCATAAGTTTTTCATAATGCTGTAAAGGATATGTAATATGTGATAATTATCATCTACCTGTGTATGAGGTCAGATGCTATATATATATATATATATATATATATATATATATATATATATATATATTTATATATATATATGAGTAATTACCATCTACCTGTGTATGAGGTTGGATGCTATATGTATGTGTGTGTAATTACCATCTACCTGTGTATGAGGTTAGATGATATATATAGATATATATATTTGGTCACCTATGATGTTTAATGTTCTTATTTTCTTTAGCTAAAATGTTCATCAGATCCTTCTTATGCTTCGATGTTATGTGAATGAGTTATGTTAACATCTACCTGTGTATGGGGTTAGATGCAATATATAGATATATATTTATATATATATATACACGTTCATTCATGATGTTCTATGTTATCCTTCTGTGACTGAGTATGATAGACAATGACAGAAATTCTTAGTTAGTTAACTGTATGTACATGAGCATTAGTGGTGCCTGGACGGGTTGGGCTCCCCGGGTTGAGCTCCGGGGAGGGCCCACCCAAATTGACAGATTGACTGATGACTGATGACTGATTCCCTTAGTTTCTTCCTAGAGGTACCTCAGGATTTGCACAAGAAATTAAGATATTTGACTGGCTCCGCATTTTAAATGCATAATGTGAGTTACCACAAGGGTTTATGTTTAGGTACAGTTAGCATAACAGAAAGACATAATGGAGTTCGCTGTACTTGTTATAATGATATGATGTTAAATGCATTGGTTAGGTTTCATATTGACTTGCAGAAAGTATAACCGAAATTGTATGTTGAGCTACAGTAATTTTCATTTGCAGTTGTAGAGATATATGTTTTCTTTTGAATTTTTCTTCTCCCTGTGTTATAACTCTGTCATTGATCTACTTACTGGGCTGTGAACTCATGATGTCACATAACAATTTCAGGTAGGGAACAGGATACCCAGATTGAGATACCAGAAGCGGAGGTGGTGTAACTGAGGAGATGATGATGAGCATGACACACATTGTCCGGGGGATCTACGAAACAGAGTTTATAGTTGAGGGGAGATGATTTGATGTTCTATTTTTCTTCAGGTTCTGAGAGTTAAGTGTGTAGTTGAGACTGATAAACTGGATGGAATAAAAATAAATTGTGCCGGGCATTTTGATCTTGTCAATAATGGGTAATATTGATGTGTGACTAGGGATTTAGTATGTGCATACTGGGTTAGGTCTTTTCACAATCACTCCAGTCAGCTGTTGCCCTCCTCCTTAGGTCTCCTTCGACTATTTAAAGCATTTTCTTTGCTTTCTTGAAGGATAGAAAAATGCTAGAATGAGGGGGGGGGGGGTGGATAGCGTATTTAAAATTTTCTGTTCTTTTTAAAACTTTGCAGTGGAAAACAAAAAAAAGATAAGAACACACAAGAACACAAAAAGCTTTTACTTGGTTCACAATCAAATTATTGCTAGTCCAAGGCCCCGTGCGATCTTCGATCGCTTTTGTAAGAGCAATTCACTAAGTACTCTCTTCCTCGTTGGAGGTAAGAGATACGGTGATTACAATTAAAATGAAATGGGTCGGTAACAACCTTATCATTCCCAATACAAATTAAGTACGAATAAGAAACAAAAACAAGGAACAAAAATTACCAACACAAGTAAAGTAAAGATGAAGCTTCGTCGAGTGCATGGGAATGGTTGCTGTTGGTGCAATCGGCCCAGGTCACGATTGACCAGGACTCGAGTTTGACTCGAGTGATGTTTTGATGTTTCGACAAAAACATATGACAATGTAATTGTCATTTGGTAAAGTCCAAGTCTTGAGTACTTGGCATGGAAAGTCCAAGTGGGACACTTGGCACATGAAAAGTCCAAGCATGGGTCTTGGCATGAAAAGTCCAAGCTTGAGTCTTGGCATTTGAGAAGTCCAAGGGTTTGATATTGGCGGCGTAAAGTCCAAGCGGGAGTCTTGGCAGCATAAGTCCAATGGTTGGCGGCGTAATGTCCAAGCGGAGTCTTGGCGGCGTAAGTCCAAAAGTGCCTTGGCGGTGTAGACACCGTTAGCATGACATAGCCGATGGAAGCACCTGAAGGCTAGCGCGATGGATGAACAAGTCATGGATGACTTGGAGGGATCCGAGAGGCGTGAGGCTGATGGAGGTGGCTAGAAGGCTTAGGTCTAGGCTAAGGGTAGTCTAGCAAGTATGGGGGAACAATACTTGGGTTAAAACCTCATGTTTGAGGTGTGCCAGTCGACTGGTGCCATGTGGCAGTCGACTGGACTGAGTCAACTAGGGTTTGTGTCAAGTCTCGAAAAATAAATAAATAAATAAATAAATACACGGGCGAAAATCATCGAAAAAGGGGGATAAAATTCGGGGTCTATTTACACCCTAAATAATCACCGTGAGAGGCATGAAAGGGAAAAACCCTAAACCCCAACTAACCGGCCGAACCCCTATATATATTTTCCTTTTTCTTTTTGTTTTCTTTTGCCCATTTCTTTTCGTCAGCGCAAGAACTCCGCCGTGAGCCGAGCAGCGGCGAAGAGCGATCCCTCTGCCGAGTCAACGCCAAGTGCGCCGGAGCAACACGACCCTCCTCCTTCCTCTTCCTGGTGAGTAATCTTTGGCTAGAGTTGTCGAGGGTGGTGAATCCAGCAGCTTCTCATAGGGACGGTCGCGGCGAGTTGGAGTCAGGTTGTTAAGGAGTGAAGCTCGTCGGTGAGGGGGGGGGATTTCCCGATTAGGTTCTAACAGGCGTCCGCAGTGGATTACCGGTGTTGTTGGGGATAGGTTGAGCTAGGGCGAATGGTGGAGTGGCTATCAGCGACTAGGTGGAGGCGATAAGGCGAGAGTTCTGAGGAAGGGATTAGGGCCTTCAATCTTGGAGCTGAGGAAGGGGGGTTCTCGATCGGGGAGGGAGGAGTGGAATTCGGTGATTTTGGGAATTCAGTGTGCAGTGGATTGGGTTACGGTTGGTGTCCTAGCGAGGGGCATAGGGAAGCGGAGGAGGTTTGGGTGGATGGAGCAATGGCAACCAGTGAAGGCTTTTTCCGTCGGCTTGAGGGAGGTGAGGCGAGGAGATCTCGGGAGGTGGTTAGGAATTAAATCATTGGGCTATAATGGGAATTCTGGATGGTGGTGACCGAACCGGTGGATTAGGGTTCTTGGTAGGTAAAGAACAGGGGAAAGGGAAGGGATAAATAGATTGGTGTCATTGGAAGGGAAGGGGAATCAGCCTAGGATTTTAGGATCGTATTCGATGAATTTAAGCGTGGATTAGTATGGAGGGTTTCATCCGGTAGGGGGAAAATAACGGAATATACACTTGTTGGGGTCCTAATGAATTGAGTGAACCGAATGATGTACATGAGGGTTAAATCTTCAATTAATAGCCAGATAAATGTTTAATGGAGGTAAGGGGTAGTTTGTTGGGAATGAATCAGCATGCTAGGATGGATAGAAAAGTTAGTATGTATATGAGCTTTATGTTTGTAGATGCTTCCTGTTATATGTGTTCTCAGCCAGCATGTTTAGTTAATCCTTTATAAGATCTTTTTGTTTGTAATGCTGTAAATGATTTATAATATGTGATAAATATCGTCTACCTGTATATGAGGTTAGATGCTATAGATATATATGAGTAATTACCATCTACCTGTGTATGAGGTTAGATGTTATATGTATGTGTGTGTAATTACCATCTACCTGTGTATGAGGTTAGATGCTATATATAAATATATATATTTGTTCACCAATGATATTTAATGTTCTTATTTTCTTTAGCTAAAATGTTCATCAGATCCTTCTTATGCTTCGATGTTATGTGAATAAGTTATGTTAACATCTACCTGTGTATGAGGTTAGATGCTATATATAGACACACACACACACATATATATATATATATATATATATATATATATATATATATATATATATATATATATATATATATATATATATATATATATATATATATATATATATATATATATATATATATATATATATATATATATATATATATATACACGTCCCATTCAAGATGTTCTATGTTATCCTTTATGATCGAGTATGGTAGAAAATAGCGAAAATTATTAGTTAGCTAATCGTATGTACATGAGCATTAGTGGTGCTCGACGGGTTGGGCTCCCGGGTTGAGCTCGGGAGGCCACCCAAATTGTGAATTGATTGATGATCATGATGGCGGATTCTTAGTTTCTTCCTAGAGGTACCTCGAGTTGCACAAGAAATTAAGATATTTGGTAGCTCAACATTTTAAATGCATAATGTGAGGTACCACGAGGTTTATGTTTAGAATGCTGATTAGCATAGAAAGGCATGATGGGGTTCGT
The DNA here is from genome assembly GCA_025175895.1 of Wurfbainia villosa. NCBI lineage: Eukaryota > Viridiplantae > Streptophyta > Magnoliopsida > Zingiberales > Zingiberaceae > Wurfbainia > Wurfbainia villosa. The sequence continues at coordinate 38,056,215 of CM045988.1, forward strand.
TGTACTTGTTATAATGATATGATGTTAAAAGCATTGGTTAGGTTTCATATGGACTTACAGAAAGTATAACCGAAAATGTATGTTGAGCTACAGTAATTTACATTTACAGTTGTAGAGATATATGTTTCTTTTGAATTATTCTCCTCCCTTGGTTATATCTCTGTCATTGATCTACTTACTGGGTTGTGAACTCATGATGTCACATAACAATTTCAGGTAGGGAACATGATACTCAGAATGAGATACAAGAAGCGGAGGTGGTGTAACTGAGGATGATGATGATGAGCATGACACACATTGTCCGGGGGGATCTACAAAACAGGGTTTTCCAGATTGAGGGGAGATGACTTGATGTTCTATTTTTCTTCAGGTTCTGAGAGTTAAGTGTGTAGTTGAGACTTCTAAACTGGATGGAATAAAAAAATAAATTGTGCTGGGCATTTTGATCTTGTATATAATGGGTAATGTTGATGTGTGACTAGGGATTTAGTATGTGCATACGGGGTTAGGTCGTTTCAGTTTGACTGCGGGAAGTCGCCTAGCAGTCGACTGCCACTATTAGGCAGTCGACTGATGGACGAGCAGTCGACTGATCATGTGATCAGTCGATTGATACTCGGATTTTCGGCCACAGAATAGAGTCTCACTCGACTGCTTAGACAAGCAGTCGAGTGATGGCTCATCAGTCGACTGATGGTCATGATCAGTCGACTGATGTCCTAGCCGTTGGATTTTATCCAGCGTGGATTACACCGTTGTCTCACAGCAACAGTGTGATCAGTCGACTGATGGTCCCGATCAGTCGACTGATCGACCTTTTCCAGCACAGGTTGAAGCTATATAAGGAGCTCGTGATGAAGGAAAAGATAGCGATTTTCTTGAGCGAAATTGAAGGGGGAAGTTGGTGCTTTCCAGTCCTTCAAAGCTAGTTCGAGGCAATCAAAGATCAAGCAATCCAAAGCTCTTGTAAAGTATTTTTCCTTTGCTTGCATTTGTATTTCATATTGTTTTTGCTTGTATCTACTTGATTATTGTTGTAATCATATTGTACGAGGTTTCTCCGCCTCCGGATTGCTCCGAGAAGGAGTTATTATTATAGTGGTGTGTGATTGGCATCGCTGGGGTTCATACGAACCCGATCCATGGAGTAGGAACCGTGCGGTTCCGAACCACGTTATATCGTTATGTTAGCGTGTTGTGCATTTCGTTATCGTTATTACTTTTCTATTTCCGCTGCGCTAATGAAATTGTAGAAACAAACGCGAAAGAATTTCATTGATGCTATTCACCCCCCCCCTCTAGCCGTTACAAGATCCCTAACTAGTGGTATCAGAGCCCAGGGCTCTTCTACGGACTAACCGCCGGGAGTTAAGACAAAAGGCTAGAGGGTGAAGATGGAATTCCAAGACAAGCTTGGATGGAATATCAAAACTCCACCTCCATATGATCCAGAAGATTTTCCGGCGTGGAGAGCAAGAATGGAAACATTCTTGATGATGAACATAGAGGATTGGTTCATCTTCGTTGAAGGCCTTGAACCCCCTAGGGATAAGAAGGGGAATGTCCTAAAATTGAAAAAGTGGACCCAAGAGCAACGCCAAAAGCTCAAGACCGAAGTTAAGGTAACAAAACTTTTGGAAGATTTAATCCCTAATGATGTTTTGTGCAAGCTAGGGGATTACATGTATGCCAAGGAGCTATGGAGAAAATTGGCAAGATTCCACGAGGAGGGTTCATCCTCAAGTGAAAGTGAGGAATCGGAAGTTGAGATGGAGTCAACTTCCGGATCGGAGAAAGAAGAAGTAGAAGAGGTGGAAGAAGCATCTACATCTAGGATTGAGGAGGAGAGACCATCCTCTACACCGGAGCAACCTCAAGAAGAGCCTTCAACATCCGATCAAGATGAGGAAGCTTAAAATTCAACTCCGGCACCTACCACCACCTTAGGTAACTCAAACACTTTATTTTCAAATAAAAATCATATAATGTGCTTTGAGTGTAGGGAGTATGGGCATTACAAGAGCAAATGCTCAAAGAAGCCTAAGAAAGCTCCTCCGGCGCCTAAGAGTCAACAAAAGTCAACGGATGCCGGTTCCCAAAATATCAAGAGCAAGGAGCACATCATATGCTTCAAATGCAATGCAAAAGGACATTATAGGAATCAATGTCCTAGGGGAAGCAAAAAGACCAAAGAAGGAGCATCACAAGTAGGGGGAGCCACTAAGGCAAACCCTAAGGTACATTTAAATAATGCTCCGTCTAATTTAAACGTTAAAAAGCATGTTGTTAGTAATATATGAGAGATGTCCTAAGGCAATCGCCTTATGTATGAACCATTTATATGATAAATGAAGATTCACTATTTGAGTATACATGTTTTATGTATTTGATTGGATCTTAAACTCATTTACTGAATGTCCACGATACGATTCACAGCATGAGAGAATTTGTGATTGGATCACAACTAGTGAGTATCTCTACATGTGTAATTGTGATGTATCGGAATTATCCCTAGTCGATGAATTGATGGATTTGGACACCATCAATTCTGTTGAGACTAGCACGAGGTATACTCCTTGGTGTATCCAAGCAGCTGATTCTCACTGGCTGGAGACATTATGATGTCCGGAGTTAATCGTGGATGCTAGTTATGGTAACTAGTTCATTGGAGTGACTAGTCGTAAGACTTCATATGGTTCTCTGCATATATAGATATGTCAATGAAGTTCTTACTGTGGCTTAAGTGCGATGTTCCTTTGACTTGCGGTATTCAAGTCATCTTGATCATGGAGACTTATGCTTTGACATCTTAAGCAAACATCTCTAAGGAGATGTGGACCCGGGATGATTGGGTATAAGTCGAAGTGATCGAAAGTATTTGAATAGCCTATAAAGGATTCACCACTCCTTGCGAGGAGATGTATACCCATGGCCTCTCGTCGGATTGTTACTAAAGTCTTTGGCCAAAGCAATACATGTTTAGAGTAAGGTACTCTTCGATACATGTGGAGTAACTAGAATCCGTAGGACGAGGAAATGATACTTGGGCTAGGTGTGACGTAGTCAGCCTAGTGGGGACTGACACAATAGACCATGTCCTGAACCAAGTGGGTATAAGATGAGTGAAGGGAATGGGGCACGAATCATTCGAGCTGCTGAAGGGTTTCAGAAATAGTTCTGGATCAACCGTTGATCTTTTCGGTTAATTGGGGATCATGATGTACTACTAGGTGACACTCATGATTGTTCTATAATTAATGGTTAATTATAGACGACCAACATAAACCGAGAACCTATTTGGTCACACGCACAACGAGCGTAATCTGAAGGATTTAAAACGAGCTTGAGAATGGGATTCTCAGACCGAGAGAAACTAGGTTTGGTTGGACCAAACATAAAGCGAGCATGAAATCGTTTCAGTCGCAATGGAAGCATGGATGGGCCGTGTCTTATGAAGACATAATGGACGAACCAAAATGGTTTGGTTCTAATCCAATGGAGGAGAATAAACCAAAGGGTTTGGTTTATTTTAAACGAATGAACCAAAAGTTGGTTCGGTTCGTTTTAACTTAAAATAAACCATCATGGTTTGGTTTATTTTAACTTATCTTAATGGAGCGGGTTAACGGGCCTAATGGTTATGATCCAATAACCATTAAGAGAATTAGTTCTCTATAAAAGAGGGCTTAAGGGATGGTTTAAGCCCTAATCCACAACCCTAAGTTGCCGCCCACCTCTCCTTGGAGAAATTCGGAGCTAACTCTCCTCCTCCTTGCCACCGCCCACCTTGAGGCTCCAACCGGCGTCCAGAAGGCTGCTTCCTTCCCCCTCGCCAGCGTCGAGCTGCTGCCGGTTAGTGCTCCGGTGATCTCCTTCAAGTTTGGCATCAAGGTGAGCTCTATCTCCCTTGGTTGGCCGGTGCCTATCACCTCCACCAAAGCTGTCCAGTTTTCTGGACAGCTTGTTCTCCTCTCGTCGGAGCGTCGTTTGGACGACGGTTAGAGCTCCGACAGCGGCTAACTTACCGGGGATTCAATCTCTGGTAATCCTCTGAGGTGGAGGACGAAGGATTCGTCAATTGGTTGACGAAAACCTCTCCGGAGAAGCGAGTTTTGAGAACTCGTATTAAGATCCGAATTTGGATTCGGATCGTGATCATCTCTCGATCACGTCGTCTTCAACACGAGGCTAGTAACCCGTATGAAGATGAAGCTCGTGGCTTAGCGAAGTCATCCCGAGGAACTCGGCGTGGATACGGATAGAGACGATTCTAGCGAGGATCATTCCGGTTGATGTCGTTCCCACTACACGTCATACGAAAGGTATAACGTAGATAAATTTCCTTTTATTGCAAATTTAAATTTACGGTTATGTCTACACTTGTTGTAATATGCATGCGTGTGTTGTGTGTGTTGTAATAAATATAGATTTATTATTTTTATTGCTTCCGCTGTGTTCATGTTTACGAAACGTGATCGAACACACATACACCATGGTGCCGGAAACCCAACAGTGGTATCAGAGCAAGGTTGTGTTTCGACATAATCGTAAAAATGGTTTTGCGATAGTCATAATGTATTTCTGGAAATTTTCTAATTTTGGAAATTTAGAAGTATTTATGGAAAATTTTCAATTTTGGAAAGTCAAGAAGTATTTATGGAAATCTTCCACTTTTGGAAAGTTGGAAGTATTTATGGAAATTGATATTTTCCATAAATAAAATATTTGATTAGATTCTGGAAATTTGTTTCCTAATTTAATCATGATTTGATTTGGGAAATCAGATCTTAAAATATTTTATTTCCATAAGTAGTTTTAATTATTTAGGAAATTGGTTTCCTAAATAGATTTTCCTTAATCAAATAATTCCATGAATAAAATATGTGATTAGATTTGGAAATTTGTTTCCTAATTTAATTATGATTTGATTTGGAGAATCAAATCTTAAACATATTTTATTTCCATAAATAGTTATGACATATAAGGAAATTATATACATGACATAATTGTATGCCATGTAATTGCATTAGATGCATAACATTATGCCATGCGTGTCGTGACATGTAGATGTATGCCATGTATGTCATGTCATGTAGATAATAGTTATTTGCATGCAAAGAGGATGAGACATAAAAACCCTTAAACAATATTAAATCCTACACCTTCCATTAATATGGTTAGAACCAGAGTTCCGTTTCTTGTTTGGGTTGTTGGACTCTCTCCAAGCCCGGCTCGAACCCGAACATGTTCAAACTATGGAATAGTTTAATACTAATATGGTAAGAGTCAGAGGTCAATCGTTAACTTTCGTTGTTGGACTCTCTCCAAGCTGGGCTAATTGGTTGAATGCGCTCTAACCATATTAAAACTATGTCCTGATTAATGGGTTGGCTTTAACCTGGAGCATCGGCTTGTTGGACTCTCTCCAAGGTCGATGTAAAGGGAGGTGAAGTTGGGTGCTATGCATATGATGCATACTTGTTAATGTGTTAACAACCCGATGTATGTGTGAACATTCAATTAGTTGATAGCACATTGTGATAGTTGCATATACGTGATATGCAATCGGTATAGTTGATACCTACCGTCGTAGTTATGAATGACTTGTTGGACTCTCTCCAAGGTTGTTCATAACTATGATGGATATCAGCCCATTCGGAGATGGACCTACGATCTCCCGAAGTGATTTTTGGGTTTTTGAAATTCGAAAAATGAATGGGATTTATAAATGTATATTGATGCATTTTAAAATCATCTTTCTCATATATGCTCGTTTTGTATTTCTAAGTTAATATATTGATCATGATGTGTTTGAATTTGCGTTCCATTTTGGATTCAAATAAATTGACTGGGCCGAACTTCTTGGACTAGCTTAGAAACTTGAGAATTGTTCTCAAGGTGGAAAAGCTTGCGTATGTCCTCGAAGCGCCTCTTCCCGCCCATCCTAGTGACAATGCAACTCTGGACCAATTGTTGGCCTATCAGAAACATGTGAGTGATTCTGAACAAATGAGTTGCATCATGCTAGCCATGATGGAACCCAAGCTACGAAAGCAGCATGAGCATATGGATGCTCATATCGTAGTCCTTCATCTTTATGAGTTGGTTGATGAGCAAGTGAGATTCGAACGGTTCGAAGTCTTCATGCTCCTCTTCACCTCTGAGATGTAAGAAGGTTCATCTGTGGTAATGCTCAACATGCTGAAGACTGTGGAACCTTCTGAGAAGCATGAGCAGGGGACGGTGTTGCTAGTTGATTCCTCGAAGAAAGGTTCTAAGAGGGAGTCAAAGGAACAAATGTAAGGGAAGAAGAAAAGGGCTAAAAAGGCGTAACTAAGGGCACTTGCTATCATCATGGCAAGGAGAGCCATTTGCGAAGAAAGTGCAAGATTTATCTTGAGTCCGTGAAGAAGAATAAGGCATCGGATGCCCCATCTTCTTCAGATATCTTCGTTATTGATTGTCATTCTATTTTCTCAAACACTTGGGTATTGGATACTGGGTGTGGCTCACATATATGTAAAGACATACATGGGCTAAGGAATAGAAGAAGACTCGTCAAGGGAGAGTCAAATTTACGTGTTGGGAATGGAGCAAAGGTTGCTGCACTCGCCATCGGAACGTATTTGTTGAAACTCCCTGCAGGACTTGTCTTAGAACTGGACAATTGCTTTTATGTTTTTTCGTTGATAAAGAACATCATTTCTATTTCTTGTTTAAATAGAAATGGGTACCATTTGACTTTTAGTAACAATTGTTGTTACATAACTTTGAATGGAGTTCTTTATGGAACTGGAACTTTGAGCAATGGTGTTTATACGTTGGACGTATCCAGTGACATTTGCAATATCGAAGCGAGCAACAAGCGTGCTCGAAAGGATAATCAAATAGACTCCTACATGTGGCATTGTCGTCTTGTCCATGTAAGCAAGAAACGCATGTCCGAATTACACCGATGTGGAATTCTGGAATCGTTTGAATTGGATTCATACGATACATGTGAATCATGCTTAAAAGGCAAGATGACTAAGTTACCTTTTACAGGAAAAGGTGAATGAGTGGGAGAGTTGCTAGGCCTAATACATAGTGATGTATGTGGACCTATGTCAACTCAAGCTTTAGGAGGCTATAGCTACTTCATTACCTTCATCGATGATCACTCACAGTTTGGGTATGTGTTCTTGATTAAACACAAGTCTGAAGCCTTTGAAAGGTTCAAAGAATTTAGAAATGAAGTAGAGAAACAACATGATAAGAGTATTAAAATACTTCGATCAGATCGAGGTGGTGAATACTTAAGTCAAGAGTTTCTTGATTATCTAAGAGACAATAGTATATTGTCTCAATGGACTCCGCCATATACACCACAGCATAATGGTGTATCTGAGAGGCGTAACCGGACCTTGTTGGACATGGTCAGGTCAATGATGAATCATACGACTCTTCCCAAGTCCTTTTGGGGCTATGCACTTCAGACAGCTGTTTACTTGTTAAACAGAATGCCTACCAAGGTAGTCTCAACTACTCCATATGAGATATGGAATAGTAAGAAATCTCATGTATCTTATTTGAAGATATGGGGTTGTCCTCCTTATGTGAAGCGGACTGTATCAGACAAATTGGATGCTAAGTCTGATAAATGTCTATTTGTTGGATACCCTAAGGAAACAAGGGGTTACCAATTCTATCATCCTGTGGAACAAAAGGTGTTTGTTTCAAGGCATGCTGTGTTTCTAGAGAAAAAGTTTCTCTTGCAAGAAAACAGTGGGAGTGTCGTCGAGCTTGAGGAGGCTCGAGAGACTCAAATAGACATTAATGAGATACCTGGTGAAGCACAACAGCCGACAACTCATGGTGATGAGCAATCGGTTGGACTTATTGTAACACCACATCTTCGTAGATCTGGTAGAACACGTAATATTCCTGAGAGATATGAATTTCTCATAAGTGAATCGAACGACGTGTTACTCATTGATGATGAGGAGCCTACCAGTTATGAAGAAGTGCTAACAAGTTCAGAAAGGGATAAGTGGCTTGGTGCCATGAAGTCGGAAATGGATTCCATGTATGAAAACCAAGTTTGGAACTTGGTTGACCCACCTGAAGGGATAAAGCCTATAGGGTTCAAGTGGGTTTTCAAGAAAAAAACCGACATGGATGGTAATGTGATTACCTATAAGGCTAGATTGGTGGCGAAAGGATATCGTCAAAAACAAGGTGTTGATTATGACGAAACCTATTCGCCTGTAGCTATACTTAAATCCATTCGGATGCTCCTGGCCATAGCGGCTCATTATGATTATGAGATATGGCAGATGGATGTGAAAACAACTTTCCTTAATGGAAACACCTTTCGAGGGGCGTGTATATGATACAGCCTGAGGGTTTCACATCGGTTGATAAAACCAAGGTATGCAAATTGCGACGGTCCATTTATGGATTGAAGCAAGCATCCAGGAGCTGGAATATCCGTTTTGATGAGACAATCAAAAAATTTGATTTCTCACAAAATCCAGACGAACCTTGTGTGTACAAGAAGGTTAGTGGGAGTGCAATCGTGTTCCTAGTATTATATGTCGATGACATATTACTTATAGGAAACGATGTTTGATCTTCTGATTAAGGTTTGGTTATCCAAGACATTCTCCATGAAATACCTGGGAGAAGCAACCTACATCCTCGGGATTAAGATCTATAGAGATAGATCGAAACGGTTGCTTGGTTTTTCGCAGTCTACATATATAGATCGAGTGCTAAAGAGGTTTAGCATGTCGGAATCCAAGAAAGGTTTCCTACCCATCAGGCATGGGATACACCTTTCGAAGTCTATGTGTCCGCGTACAGAAGACGAGAGGATTTGCATGAGTAAGATTCCCTATGCATCCGCAATAGGATCTATCATGTATGCTATGTTATGTACGAGGCCCGATGTATCGTATGCTCTGAGTGTCACGAGCAGATACCAGTCTGATCCAGGAATGGATTATTGGGTGGCAGTTAAGATGATCCTTAAGTACTTAAGAAGAACTGAGGATGTGTTCCTAATATATGGAGAAGGGTACATGGTGATACGTGGGTATACGGATGCCAGCTCCAGACAGACAAGGATGATTCCATGTCTCAGTCTGGGTATGTATTCACCTGGAATGGAGGTGCAATAAGTTGGAAAGGTTCCAAGCTTGACACTATAGCGGATTCTGCCACTAAGGCGAGAATACATTGCGACTTTAGGGCAGGAAGCGGTTTGGATCAAGTAGTTCATCTATGAACTTGATGTGGTCTCATCAATGATCCAAACATGTGCTTCGCTGCTATCATCTTATCAGAGAGATCATAAGTAGGAACGAAATACAAATCGAGAAAATTCCCACTGAAAGGAACTTAGCGGATCCTTTGACTAAAGCATTACCTCAAAGTTAGTTTGAGGGTCATGTTAGAGATTATGGTATTGGATACAGTAGCGATTGGCATTAGGCCAAGTGGGAGTCTGTTAGTAATATATGAGAGATGTCCTAAGGCAATCGCCTTATGTATGAACCATTTATATGATAAATGAAGATTCACTATTTGGGTATACATGTTTTATGTATTTGATTGGATCTTAAACTCATTTACTGAATGTCCACGATACGATTCACAGCATGAGAGAATTTGTGATTGGATCACAACTAGTGAGTATCTCTACATGTGTAATTGTGATGTATCGGAATTATCCCTAGTCGATGAATTGATGGATTTGGACACCATCAATTCTGTCAAGACTTGCATGAGGTATACTCCTTGGTGTATCCAAGCAGCTGATTCTCACTGGCTGGAGACATAGTGATGTCCGGAGTTAATCGTGGATGCTAGTTATGGTAACTAGTTCATTGGAGTGACCAGCCGTAAGACTTCATATGGTTCTCTGCATATATAGATATGTCAATGAAGTTCTTATTGTGGCTTAAGTGCGATGTTCCTTTGACTTGCGGTATTCAAGTCATCTTGATCATGGAGACTTATGCTTTGACATCTTAAGCAAACATCTCTAAAGAGATGTGGACCCGGGATGATTGGGTATAAGTCGAAGTGATCGAAGGTGTTTGAATAGCCTATAAAGGATTCACCACTCCTTGCGAGGAGATGTATACCCATGGCCTCTCGTCGGATTGTTACTAAAGTCTTTGGCCAAAGCATTACATGTTTAGAGTAAGGTACTCTTCAATACATGTGGAGTAACTAGAATCCGTAGGACGAGGAAATGATACTTGGGCTAGGTGTGACGTAGTCAGCCTAGTGGGGACTGACACAATAGACCATGTCCTGAACCAAGTGGGTATAAGATGAGTGAAGGGAATGTGGCACGAATCATTCGAGCTATTGAAGGGTTTCAGAAATAGTTCTGGATCAACCGTTGATCTTTTCGGTTAATTGGGGATCATGATGTACTACTAGGTGCCACTCATGATCGTTCTATAATTAATGGTTAATTATAGATGGCCAACATAAACCGAGAACCTATTTGGTCACACGCACAACGAGCGTAATCTGACGGATTTAAAACGATCTTGAGAATGGGATTCTCAGACCAAGAGAAACTAGGTTTGGTTGGACCAAACATAAAGCGAGCATGAAATCGTTTCAGTCTCAATGGAAGCGTGGATGGGCCGAGTCTTATGAAGACATAATGGATGAACCAAAATGGTTTGGTTCTAATCCAATGGATGAGAATAAACCAAAGGGTTTGGTTTATTTTAAACGAATGAACCAAAAGTTGGTTCGGTTCGTTTTAACTTAAAATAAACCATCATGGTTTGGTTTATTTTAACTTATCTTAATGGAGCGGGTTAATGGGCCTAATGGTTATGATCCAATAACCATTAAGAGAATTAGTTATCTATAAAAGAGGGCTTAAGGGATGGTTTAAGCCCTAATCCACAATCCTAAGTTGCCGCCCACCTCTCCTTGGAGAAATTCGGAGCTAACTCTCCTCCTCCTTGCCGCCGCCCATGTTGAGGCTCCAACCGGCGTCCAGAAGGCTGCTTCCTTCCCCCTCGCCGGCGTCGAGCTGCTGCCGGTTAGTGCTCCGGTGATCTCCTTCAAGTTTGGCATCAAGGTGAGCTCTATCTCCCTTGGTTGGCCGGTGCCTATCACCTCCACCAAAGCTGTCCAGTTTTCTGGACAGCTTGTTCTCCTCTCGTCGGAGCGTCGTTTGGACGACGGTTAGAGCTCCGACAGCGGCTAACTTATCGGGGATTCGATCTCCGGTAATCCTCTGAGGTGGAGGACGAAGGATTCGTCAATTGGTTGACGAAAACCTCTCCGGAGAAGCGAGTTTTGAGAACTCGTATTAGGATCCGAATTTGGATTCGAATCGTGATCATCTCTCGATCACGTCGTCTTCAACACAAGGCTAGTAACCCGTACGAAGATGAAGCTCGTGGCTTAGCGAAGTCATCCCGAGGAACTCGGCGTGGATACGGATAGAGACGATTCTAGAGAGGATCGTTCCGGTTGATGTCGTTCCCGCTACACGTCATACGAAAGGTATAACGTAGATAAATTTCCTTTTATTGCAAATTTAAATTTACGGTTATGTCTACACTTGTTGTAATATGCATACGTGTGTTGTGTGTATTGTAATAAATATAGATTTATTATTTTTATTGCTTCCGCTGTGTTCATGTAGTTTACGAAACGTGATCGAACACACACACGCCGCGGTGCCGAAAACCCAACACATGCTAGAACTAATTTTAGCAATTTTTCTATGCATCATAAAGAGCATACTAGAAATAACAAACATATTTGTTTAGAAGCTAAGAATGTTCACCTTAAGAATAAGGAGAAATTTGGGACTAATGTCCCTAGAAAAATCATACCTAGGGAATCTGTTAAGAAAATACAAGAACATCTAGGTTTTAACCCTAAATGGACTAGGCATAAGCCTAGGAAGTACAATGCCCATGGTTTAAATCAAAATTCTAAAATTGGGCAATTAGAAAAAGAAAATCAAGTCTTGAGGTCAAGGCTTGAAAAACTTGAAAAGACCCTTAACATTATGCAAAATCAATTTAAAGGGTCTAATGGTCAAACTCCTAGGTCAAGAAGTCAAAGTCAACATCTAGGACATAAGAGTCAAAAGTCAACCAAGGGCAAGAATAGTTTGGGTCACAAACCTAAGTCCAAGGTGACTTATCATAGTGTTCCATTTGACTATGGAACATTAACTAGGTCTAGAAAGACCAAGGTCAATGGGGAAGTCATCCCTAGAGTTGACCAAGGTTTGTGCCTAGTGGCCAAGATTTCAAAGAAACCTAGGGTGGCCACTAAGAAGGTTGTTAGGAAGGCAATTCCTAAGGTTAACCTAGGCAAGACCAAAATGACCAAGGCTAATAAGCCTAGGAAAGTCATTAGGAAGGTATCTAGGGAGGTTATCTCTAAGGAATACCTAATTAACCCTAGGAGCTCAAATCGGTTTTGGGTTCCTAAGAGCGTGATTGACTCACGCTAGGTGGATTTAGGATGTGCCAATGCTAATTGAGAAGTTTGATAAAATGATCAAAATTGGCACAATCTAGATTTAGAGATCATAGTGTGTAACTTTGATTGTTGGCACACTTCAAGAGTTCGTGTAAAAGTAACATCAAGAGCGATACTCAAGTGTCACACAACTTGATGTCTTGTACTCACCATGCTTCATATGTTTTGCCATATGTTTGCATGGAAGGAATGTTTAGGATGGATTGCATCTCACAAAACAAGTCTTTTACCTTGATTGTGTATTTTAACACTTAGAAAGGGTGAGATGTTAGGATTTGGAAATCATTGAATGTTAATGTTTGCAAAAATGAAATAAAACATTAAAAATACATTAACAAATATATGAATATAAGTATAACATCAATACATTCGATACACAAGATAAACATGATAAAATGGAACCAATTAGATGAAGAAATCGAGATTTTCAGAATTTGAGCTAAATCGAAATCGATATCGTCGATCGATATGCTTATCGTGACCGATAACATCAGAGTCGCGATACGGTCATCGATCATGCTAGTGTTAGTCATTGAACATCGATCGTGATAAATCATCGATCGATGGTACTGCTCACCCGAGGCCGAGGTCATCGATCGAGTGCTCGATAAGCGATCAGTGATGTGCACATCGGCGATCGATGATGCAACATCGATCGTGATACTCACGTAGCGTTCACAGAAAGGTTGTCGAGCCGATTCCGATCACGGCCATTAAACCCCGGTAATAAGTCGGATCGATCGATGCTCCACATCGATCAGCATCACGATTTTATAACGCCGAACCGCTAGGGTTCGGCGTCTTCACGCGACGTGACTCCAGTTTCTTCTTCTCCTCTCCGATCGCTCTTCTTCTCCGACCAAGTCTTCCGGTTTTATAGATAACCCTCTTCTCTTCCATTTTTTTCACTTGTTTCGAGCCCTAGTTCACATGTTTTAGGGTGTATTTTTTCTTTGTTCCGATTAGGGTTCCGACGTCTGAGTTCTCCGGCGAGTTTTTCGACGACCCCCCAGCAACATCTGAGTTTTCTCTCCGGCCACACCTTCAAATGGCGCCTAAGTAACAATTTTTTTACCCAAGCCCTAATTTTCATTTTCGTTACAATTTAGGTTTATCTAATCATGTATTATTGCCCTTGCATGTCATATCATACATTGCATTCATAATAGGAGAGCCCGTAGGAATGATCCATCTGAGGGTGAATCTCGATTGTACCAATCAATGTTGGTTAGGTACATCGACAGGGATTTTTTCAACCGTCATTGTAGTGATGTCATGGAGTTAATTTCATACTATAGTCTCATGAAAGTCGTCCTATGCACCCATCCTATTAACGATGACCTTCTTAAGGAATTTTATCAAAACCTAAAGAAAGTGGATGACGGACCTACTTACATTACTCGCATTGCAAAATGCGAGTTAGAGTTCACTCCTGCGATACTGCAGGAGTTTCTCGAGTGTAAGCCCTCAGATGACACTTTTATCTGTTACCCTACCATGGATTTCCCTTTACCATATCCCTTTGCCCATATCTCTATGGAGTCCATGCATGAGCACATTTTTGGTTATCCTCGTCCACCGGCCCAAAACTTATTTCCTATCACTGAGTTGTCTGCACCTGACAATGTCCTTTACAAGGTCATTATTGGGTGTTTTCTTCCCATTGTCACTCGGGGTCTGGCCAAGATTCGGCCTCCCCATCTCTTTCTACTATACACCATGTGTCATAGGTTAGATATTAACTTTGCATTAAACATGTTCCACTGCATTGTGCATTTCATTTCCCCTGTACAAGGGAAAGTGCATATGCCTTTTGGTCATATCATTACCGCATGGTTAGAGTCCGTAGGCATCAACATCCACAGGGGTTTTCTGAGAGCGCTATCGGAGGTGTACGACTGTATATCAGTTCGTAACTTCTCGTTAGCAAAGCTACGGATGGGGCCTGACCAGATGGAGTTGGCGCCACGACCACCACCTAGGGCACGCAGAGAGCATCCTCCAGTACCCAGAGATGCAGCAGAGGACTACGAGGATGTAGACGCCACTGATGAGGACGATCAGATGCTGCGCAGATGCATCGGGCGAGTCCATCGATGATATCGTGGCGGTGAGTCGATTTGGGACTATCGGTGATCGATTGACTCGGTATCGAGATATTGGCAGGCCAGACATCCCTCGGTGCACGTCTTGATAGGATGGAGGAGCGTCAGCTCGATATGTTAGAGATGATGCGTGCCTGGACCCTGAGTCAGCAGCCTCCTCCACCGCCACCTCCTGCAGACGATTAGATATTTAGGATGTTAGATTTTCTTTTGTTGTCAGTTTCTGTAGTGAGATTGAGCATAGCCAATCTCGATTTTGAATGTAAAAGACTAAAATTTTTAAGTTAGATGAAATTTTTGTTTATGAAAATCTTGTGTGTTTGGATGAGTACTTGTATGATTGTATTGCTTATGAAAGTTGATATATCATGACATGAAATTGCATCCTATCATATACCATGTCATATTATTGCTTAGGATTATTTTAGATGTCATGTGTTCTTAAATTTCATCTTATGCCATGACATCATGATTATGAGCATATGCTTATTTATATCATTTCTAATGCCATAATCATTCATGCATTTAAGGCAATTGGTTGAAATTGATTTAAGGACTATGACATGACTTGAAGTCCCATTTATAAGGGAATCAAGTAGGGTTGCCTAGGAAATGCATGAAACCATAGATAAAGTGAACCCAAACCCACATCTCACATCACATTGACATGTATGTGTATTTATACATCCTAGATACATGTGAGATGCTAGGATAATAAGTTAGGTTCAAGGTGCATGGGTAGTGCATCTAGATGAACTCAAACTTATTCTAATTACCACCAAGAATCATAAGGAAAGCTAATATACAAGCTATGTTATTTAGCCAATAAATTATGGTTCAAAATAGGCTTTCAAAAACATTTTAAAATCATTTTGAAAAACCTTGGTGAAGCCTATCTTTTGATAGCAATCACCATTGATAAGATTGATACAAAGTGAGCTTAAACTTTAAAGTTTTCAATCACTTTTGGATTTTGTATCAATCTCCTATTTCGATGGTAAAAATATTTTTCCAAAATTTTTCACTGATTGTATGTGTTATAAGTATTATACGTACCAAATTTCATGATTTTTTGATATACATATAATTAGTTATGATTTTTTGAAATTCAACTCTGATAACTAAAATTTAGAAATTTCAGTTATCAGTCGACTGATATTGGTGGCAGTCGACTGATGGAGGTGCCAGTCGACTGATTTCTGAATCACTCGACTGGTAGCCTGATTTCGGGGAAAATAAGATTGTTTAACCCGATTTCAGCTACGGTTATGGCCCCTAATCACTCCTAACCCTAGGATATGCTTTGGGTAGCATTATAAAGGGTGAAAATCCATTGGATATGGATTAGGAGAAGTATTTAGGGTTTGTATCAATTTTAAGGTGTTGGAAAGTTCTATATGTTGGGGAAATTTTGGAACGGCTAGAGGGGGGGTGAATAGCGTTTTGCCCGTACGATGGAATTTGATCGTGATCGTGTCTACAATTTCGTTAGCGCAACGGAATATAGATAGTAAAAGCAATAACGAAATACAACAATCACGAACACAAAGATATAACGTGGTTCGGAACCACACGGTTCCTACTCTACGGATCGGGCTCAAACGAGCCCTAGCGATGCCAATCACACACCACTATGATAAATACTCCTTCTCGACACAAGTCGGAGGTGGAGAAATCTCTTACAATAAGATTACAATAATAATCTAAATACAACAAGCAAATATAAGAAGAAATACAACAAGAGAAGTAAAGAACACTTTACACAAACTCTTTAGAAGATTGCTTGTTGATTGCCTTGGACTAGCACTTGAAAGCCCTGATTTGCAACAGCAAATCGCTTCAAAACGTCCAAGAAAATCTTGGTTTTTCCTCCATCACGAGCTCCATATATAACTTCAACCTGTGCTGGAAGAAGTCGATCAGTCGACCGATCGGGACCATCAGTCGACTGATGCCACTATTGTCGTGAGACAACGGCTAGATCCACGCTGGATAAGTCCAACGGAACCTTCATCAGTCGACTGATTGTGACCATCAGTCGACTGATGGAGTCCTCACTCGACCAGTCGAGTCTCGACTCCATTCTGTGGCCGATTTCTCGAGCACCAGTCGACTGATCACACGATCAGTCGACTGCTCGAGCCATCAGTCGATTGCCCACCTCTGGCAGTCGACTGCTAGGCCATAACCCGCAGTCAAACCCTAGTTGACTCGGTCCAGTCGACTGCCACATGGCACCAGTCGACTGGCACACCTCAAACATGAGGTTTTAACCCAAGTATGGTTCCCCCATACTTGCTAGACCACCCTTAGCCTAGACCTAAGCCTTCTAGCCACCTCCATCAGCCTCACGCCTCTCGGATCCCTCCAAGTCATCCATGACTTGTTCATCCATCGCGCTAGCCTTCAGGTGCTTCCGTCGGCTATGTCATGCTAACGGTGTCTACACCGCCAAGGCACATTGGACTTACGCTGCCAAGACTCCGCTTGGACTTTACGCCGCCAACCATTGGACTTATGCTGCCAAGACTCCCGCTTGGACTTTATGCCGCCAATATCAAACCCTTGGACTTCTCAAATACCAAGACTCAAGCTTGGACTTTCCCTTGCCAACCCATGTTGGACTTTCCATGCCAAGACCATGCTTGGACTTTCCTTGCCAACCCATGTTGGACTTTTCA
The DNA here is from genome assembly GCA_025175895.1 of Wurfbainia villosa. Classification (NCBI taxonomy): domain Eukaryota; kingdom Viridiplantae; phylum Streptophyta; class Magnoliopsida; order Zingiberales; family Zingiberaceae; genus Wurfbainia; species Wurfbainia villosa. The sequence continues at coordinate 38,073,523 of CM045988.1, forward strand.
TGCCAAGACCATGCTTGGACTTTCCTTGCCAACCCATGTTGGACTTTTCATGCCAAGACCATGCTTGGACTTTCCTTGCCAACCCATGTTGGACTTTACATTACCAAGACCCATGCTTGGACTTTTCCCAATGCCAAGTGTCCCACTTGGACTTTCCATGCCAAGTACTCAAGACTTAGACTTTACCAAATGACAATTACATTGTCATATGTTTTTGTCGAAACATCAAAACATCACTCGAGTCAAACTCGAGTCTTGGTCAATCGTGACCTGGGCCGATTGTACCAACAATCTCCCCCTTTTTGATGTTTGACAAAAACCAAACAAATTATTGAGTTAGAACACTAACTCAAATCCCTTACCAATTATCCCAAATTGGTAAATACTCTCCAAATGTTCTCCCCCAAACATTGTCCCCCTTTTTGACTAACATCAAAAAGGTTTTCTCCCCAAGAGGGTCAATGTCTCATGTCCCAATGAGATCTTACAATCTCCCCCTTGGTCCAAAGATACTTAGGATGCCTACCATCTTCCTAGTGAGAAGTCCAATATCACTTAAGAGAGACAATCCTAAACACTCTCCCAATTTCCAAATTGGGTCTCTCAAAAGTCCCATCAATTTCCCAATTGATGTCATATTCTCCCAATAACTTCTCCTCTTCAAGGAGAAAAACACATCCATCATCCCAAGATGGATATCTCCCCCTAAAGGCTTGCTCCCCCTTGACCATTGCACCAACAATGTCCTTGGGAAGTCCCTAAGCCAATAAGAACTCTAAACCATCAAAATTAAGGTTAGAAATTCAACATTGAACTTTCCAACACCTTAACATTGATACAAACCCTAAACAACTCTCCTAATCCATATCCAATGGATTTTCACCCTTCATTATGCTTCCCAAAGCATATCCTAGGGTTAGGAGTGGTTAGGGACCTTTACCATGGCTGAACACGGGCTAACCAAACTTAGTTTTCCCGAAATCAGCCTTGGCAGTCGACTCTGTCAGCTACCAATTGCCACTCATCATGCCACTCAGGCGATCGATAATCAAATTTCGAATTTCATTTATCGAATCAATTTGAAAATTCATAAATAATTATACGTATATCGAAAAATCACGAAATTTGGTACGTATAATACCTATGACCAATACAATGGGTGAAAAATATTTTAAAATTATTTTACTCATAAAATAGTGAATTTGATACAAAACTCAAAACCATTGAAATTTTCAATGTTTTGGCCCTATTTTGTATCAACTTCATCAATGGTGATTGCTATCAAAAGATAGACTTCACCAAGGTTTTTCAAAATGATTTTAAAATATTTTCAAAACCTTATTTTGGATCATATTCCTTGGGCTCTATGCACATGACTTGTACACAAGCTTTCCCAATGATCCACTAATAAAATTAGATGAGTTTTGGTTCAACTAGATGCAAAAACTATGCACCTTGAACTCAACTCATATCCTAGCATCTCACATGTATCTAGGGTGTATAAATACACATACATGTCAATTGGATGTGAGATGTGGGTTTTGTTCTCCCTAAACTAGGGTTTCATGCATTTTTCTAAGGCAACTCTACTGGATTCCCTTATAAATGGAACTCCAAGTCATGCCAAAGTCCTTAACTCAATTTTAATCAAATTAATACATGAATGTATGATCATGGTAGAATAATAGCAATAATTAAGCATGGCCAATGATCATGATGTCATGGCATATGATAAAATCTAAAAACACATGACATTGGTCCTTAATCCCTAAGCATACTCATGACATATAAATGATAGAACATAAACATGATGTCATGTCATGGCATATGGCAAACAAGGCATGGCAAATAAAATATATAGGTATGGTAATACCTAAATTTTAATATTAATTTCCATTTGATATAATTAAGTATATTTGGCCATATTAACCTAAATTTTCCCAAATGTGCCAAAAACCCAAAATGGCACACTACGACCTCTAAACCTAAATTGTGCCAATTTGACCAATTTATCAAGCTTCTCAAATAATATTGGCACACCCTAAAATCTTTTAGGATGATAATTCAAATCTATTTCCAAGGTATCCATAACCTTGAAAATAACCTAAAGTGCCACCTTTGCCATGGTTGAGTTAACTACCCATCCATTTAAGGTTGGCACACCCTAACCCATCTAGCGTGAATCAACCACGCTCTTAGGAACCCAAAACCGATTTGAGCTCCTAGGGTTAATTAGGTATTCCTTAGGGATAACCTCCCTAGATACCTTCCTAATGACCCTCCTAGGCTTATTAGCCTTGGTCATTTGGGTCTTACCTAGGTTGACTCTAGGGGTAACTCCCCTTGCAACCTTCTTAGTGGCTTCCCTAAGTTTCCTAGAAACCCTAGCCACTAGGCACACACCATGATCAACTCTAGGGATGACTTCCCTATTGACCTTGGTCTTCCTAGACCTAGTTTGTGTTCCATAATCAAATGGAACACTATGGTAAGCCACCTTAGGCTTAGGTTTGTGACCCAAACCTTGCTTGCCCTTGGTTGACTTTTGACTCTTAGGTCCTAGGTGTTGACTTTGACTTTTGGACCTAGAAGTTTGACTAATTGACCCTTGCATTTGATTTTGCATAATCTTAAGGGTCTTTTCAAGTTTTTCAAGCCTTGATCTCAAGGCTTGATTTTCCTTTTCTAATTGCCCAATTTTAGAATTTTGATTTAGACCATGGGCATGGTTCTTCCTAGGCATATGCCTAGTCCATTTAGGGTTAAGACTTAGGTGCTCTTGCACCTTTCTAATTGTCTCCCTAGGTAAAATTAATCTTGAGTTATTTGACCTAGGTTTGTCCTTAAATAAGTTGTTTTTAGGGACATTAGTCCCAAATTTCTCCCTACTTTTGAAGTTAACGCTTTTAGCTCCTAAACAAATATATTTATCTCTAGCATGCTTTTCATGGTGAATTGCAAGAGAATTAAAGTTTCTAGCATGTTTTTGATTTTTAAATTTGGAAAGTGCATTATTAAAATATACCTTAGGGTTAGCTATAGAAGCTCCCCCTACTTGTGATGCTCCTCCTTGCCCCTTCTTCTTCCCCCTAGGGCATTGACTCCGATAATGCCCCTTTGAGTTGCACTTGAAGCATATAATATGCTCCTTGCTCTTTTGACTTGAGGGACCGGCATCCTTGGCCTTTGGTGCCGGTGGAGCTTTCCTAATCTTCTTTGGGCACTTGCTCTTGTAGTGCCCGGCTTCCCTACACTCAAAACATATGATATGATTTTTATTACAAATTGACATGTTTGAGTTACCTATGGTGGTGGAAGGTGTTGGAATTGAAACTTCTTCATCTTGACCGGATGTGGAAGCTTCTTCTTGATGCTTCGGTGTTGAGGAAACTCTAATCTCCTCCTCAATCCTAGAAGTGGATGCTTCTTCCCCTTCCTTCACCTCTTCCGATCCAGATGTTGATTCCCTATCAACCTCCGAATCCTCAAGCTCTTTGGATGAAGATGTACTTGCTTCTTTTTGAGTTTGAGAGGATGAGCACTCTTCTTCTTCTTCTTCTTCTTGGACCAATGATGAGTTTTCATGGAGCTTTGCCACTTGGCTCCACAATTCCTTAGCATCCATATAGTCCCCTACCATACACACAATCTCATTAGGGACCAAATCAAGAATAAATTTTACTACCTTCATGTTTTTCTCGAAGGCTTGGAGTTGATCTTCACTTCACTTCTTCTTCTTGAGGAATCCTCCCTTTGGTCCCTTAGGATATTCAAATCCTTCCATCAAGGCGGACCATTCCTCAAGGTCTCTCATCATCAAAAACTCTTCAATTCTCGCCTTCCAAGAATTGAAACCTTCTCGTCCATAGAATGAATAAGGGACTGGTGTGTTGATGTCCCATCCAAGCTTGTCTTGGAATTCCATCTTCACCCTCTAGCCTTTTGTCTTAGCTCCGGGTTGTTAATCCGTAGAAGAGCCCCGGGCTCTGATACCACTTGTTGGGGAAATTTTGGAACGGCTAGAGGGGGGGGGGGTGAATAGCGTTTTGCCCGTACGATGGAATTTGATCGTGATCGTGTCTACAATTTCGTTAGCGCAGCAGAATATAGATAGTAAAAGCAATAACGAAATACAACAATCACGAACACAAAGATATAACGTGGTTCGGAACCACACGGTTCCTACTCCACGGATCGGGCTCAAACGAGCACTAGCGATGCCAATCACACACCACTATGATAAATACTCCTTCTTGACACAAGTCGGAGGTGGAGAAACCTCTTACAATAAGATTACAACAATAATCTAAATACAACAAGCAAATATAAGAAGAAATACAACAAGAGAAGTAAAGAACACTTTACACAAACTCTTTAGAAGATTGCTTGTTGATTGCCTTGGACTAGCACTTGATAAAGAAATCGCCAAAACGTCCAAGAAAATCTTGGTTTTTCCTTCATCATGAGCTCCATATATAGCTTCAACCTGTGCTGGAAGAAGTCGATCAGTCGACCGATCGGGACCATCAGTCAAATGATGCTACTGTTGTCGTGAGACAACGGCTAGATCCACGCTGGATAAGTCCAACGGAACCTTCATCGATCGATGACAGACCATCGACTAATGGAGTCCTCACTAGACCATCGAGTCTCGACTCCATTCGTGGCCGATTTCGAGCACCACGATCATCGATCACACGATTAGTCAAGCTGATCACCATCGATCGCCCACCTCGGCGATCGATAGGCCATAACCCGCAATCAAACCCTAGTTGACTCGGTCTGATCGCCACATGGCACCACGACCGCACACCTCAAACATGAGGTTTTAAACCCAAGTATGGTTCCCCATACTTGCTAGACCACCCTTAGCCTAGACCTAAGCCTTCTAGCCACCTCCATCACCTCATGCCTCGGATCCTCCAAGTCATCCATGACTTGTTCATCCATCGCGCCGGCTAGCTATGTCATGCTAACGGTGTCTACACCGCCAAGGCACATTGGACTTACGCCGCCAAGACTCCGCTTGGACTTTACGCCGCCAACCATTGGACTTATGCCGCCAAGACTCCCGCTTGGACTTTACGCCGCCAATATCAAACCCTTGGACTTCTCAAATGCCAAGACTCAAGCTTGGACTTTCCCTTGCCAACCCATGTTGGACTTTCCATGCCAAGACCATGCTTGAACTTTCCTTGCCAACCCATGTTGGACTTTTCATGCCAAGACCATGCTTGGACTTTCCTTGCCAACCCATGTTGGACTTTACATTGCCAAGACACATGCTTGGACTTTTCCCAATGCCAAGTGTCCCACTTGGACTTTCCATGCCATGTACTCAAGACTTGGACTTTACCAAATGACAATTACATTGTCATATATTTTTGTCGAAACATCAAAACATCACTCGAGTCAAACTCGAGTTCTGGTCAATCGTGACCTGGGCCGATTGCACCAACACTATATTGAATTTCTAATCTTAATTTTGATGGTTTAGAGTTCCTATTGGCTTAGAGACTGCCCAAGGACATTTTTGGTGCAATGGTCAAGGGGGAGCAAGCCTTTAGGGGGAGGTATCCATCTTGGGATGATGGATGTGTTTTTCTCCTTGAAGAGGAGAAGTTATTGGGAGAATATGACATCAATTGGGAAATTGATGGGACTTTTGAGAGACCCAATTTGGAAATTGGGAGAATAAATGAGATTGTCTCTATTGAGTGATATTGGACTTATCACTAGGAAGATGGTAGGCATCCTAAGTATTTTTGGACCAAGGGGGAGATTGTAAGATCTCATTGGGACATGAGACATTGACCCTCTTGGGGAGGAAACCTTTTTGATGTTAGTCAAAACGGGGGAGAATGTTTGGGGGAGAACATTTGGAGAGTATTTACCAATTTGGGATAATTGGTAAGGGATTTGAGTTAGTGTTCTAACTCAATAATTTGTTTGGTTTTTGTCAAACATTAAAAAGGGGGAGATTGTTGGTGCAATCGGCCCAGGTCACGATTGACTAGGACTCGAGTTTGACTCGAGTGATGTTTTGATGTTTCGACAAAAACATATGACAATGTAATTGTCATTTGGTAAAGTCCAAGTCTTGAGTACTTGGCATGGAAAGTCCAAGTGGGACACTTGGCACATGAAAAGTCCTAGCATGGGTCTTGGCATGAAAAGTCCAAGCTTGAGTCTTGGCATTTGAGAAGTCCAAGGTTTGATATTGGCAGCGTAAAGTCCAAGCGGGAGTCTTGGCAGCATAAGTCCAAGGCGAAAGTCCAAGAGGAGTCTTGGCGTAAGTCCAAAAGTGCCTTGGTGTAGACACCGTTAGCATGACATAGCCGATGGAAGCACCTGAAGGCTAGCGCGATGGATGAACAAGTCATGGATGACTTGGAGGGATCCGAGAGGCGTGAGGCTGATGGAGGTGGCTAGAAGGCTTAGGTCTAGGCTAAGGGTGGTCTAGCAAGTATGGGAGAACCATACTTGGGTTAAAACCTCATGTCGATCTGATGGGTTGGTCGATCATGTGATCGATCGTGATGTGATTTGACCTGAATGGAGTCTCACTCAGCTGGGGCAGCAGTCGAGTGATGGCTCATCAGTCGACTGATGGTCATGATCAGTCGACTGATGTCCTAGCCGTTGGATTTTTTCCAGTGTGGATTACACCGTTGTCTCACAGCAACAGTGTGATTAGTCGACTGATGGTCCCGATCAGTCGACTGATCGACCTTTTCCAGCACAGGTTGAAGCTATATAAGCAGCTCGTGATGGAGGAAAAGATAGCAATTTTCTTGAGCAAAATTGAAGGGGAAGTTGGTGCTTTCCAGTCCTTCAAAGCTAGTTCAAGGCAATCAAAGATCAAGCAATCCAAAGCTCTTGTAAAGTGTTTTTCCTTTACTTTCATTTGTATTTCATATTGTTTTTGCTTGTATCTACTTGATTATTGTTGTAATCATATTGTACGAGGTTTCTCCGCCTCCGGATTGCTCTGAGAAGGAGTTATTATTATAGTGGTGTGTGATTGGCATCGCTAGGGTTCGTACGAACCCTATCCGTGGAGTAAGAACCGTGCGGTTCCGAACCACGTTATATCGTTGTGTTAGCGTGTTGTGCATTTCGTTATCGTTATTACTTTTATATTTCCACTGCGCTAACAAAATTGTAGAAACAAACGCGAAAGAATTCCATTGACGCTATTCACCCCCCCTCTAGCCGTTACAAGATCCCCAACAGTTGCTTGAGAACTTGTGAGAGCTTGAAAGTTGGAAAAGCAAGAGCAATTAAAAGAATTGATTAGCTTTAGAGTTTGCCATAAAGCCTTCTTTTATAGACTTGAGCCTTGGAATGAGTCCAGATCTAGATCACAATTTTGTGGATCTTATCATGAGGTGGATGTTTTGACCGATAACTCTTTGACTTTGTGCTTTGGGTTGATTCGTAGGCATCAATCAAATATCGTTAACCCTCAGTAAAATATCGTTTACCCTCAGTCGACTGGACCAGTCAACTATGTTGAGAAGCCAATTTGACTGTACCATGTAACCTGACATCAGTCGACTGGTAATTCCTTTCAGTCGACTGATGAATGGTGCTTGACAAATGTGCTTTATGCTTTTTCAGTCCTTTACCTGCATTACAAGATTAACATAGTATCTTCAAGTATATTAATAGCGATAATCCTTTTAACAATCCGATTTCGACTTCGACCTTTCTCTGGAAGCCTTAGTCGGATCGATGCCTAGAGTTGTCCCCTTATCGAGGATGCATCCTTACCATCGCTCCTCACCCGGAGCTTACCTTGTTTTACCTTTTGACCCTTTGTCATGTTGCTTAGCATATGATTTTTGTCAGCAGCGTGCGCTGTGCAGGTTACGGTGCTCGATGCCCCCCTCCATCCCAGCGTGGTCGACCTCCTAGTGTAGCATGGGTTTCCAATGTGCATTGGCCCTGTGCTGGCCCTGCGCTACCTTGATTCAGCCTCGTTAGTCGATGACGCTTGCTGTGGGACTAGGTCGACTGGCCATCAAGACTAGTAAAGAAGAGAAATCGTACCTAATACTTGATGTAAATAAAAAAAAAGTTCTACACACTTAACATAACATATTAGATAATAATATAACTTAACTTTGAACCTTTGCAATTATCAAAACTCAAGTTCGATTATCTGGTGCCCCTGCACTAATAATTTCTCTCTTTTTGATTTATGACAATATGATTCAAAGTTAAGGAAAAAACATTAATTATCAATTTTTCAAAAACTCTCCCTTAATGTGTGATGAGCTTTGAAAAAGAAGTAAGAAATTAAAATTAAAATTTTAACCTCTTGTATCTCTTCTCCTTTGACATTTATCAAAAATAATGCTATGAGGAGTGTATTTTCACGGTTAATGTTGAAAAAAAAACTTAAAATTCAAAAACTTTAAAGTTCATTTTTAAGTTGTAAAATTTCAAGACATCTTTAACTTTTTCAGATAGTTCTAAATGCAATAAGTAAAGTAACTAAACATTTTTATGAATCCAAGTATGTGTCCTTTACCATGTTCAACTCCTTTTATTTTATTTAATTTAGACTCCGGATTCTAATGGTTGTATATCAATCTAAAAGTATTCAAGTCTTTCTCTCTCCTTTGACATTTATGACCTAAGGTTTCTAGATTCTGTCCTAACAATATTTAACTTACTTTACTTTTGTGCAAGAGTTTATTGTAACTTTTGTAAAGTAATTTTTGAAAACGTTATAAACATAATCCAAATATTAAAAGCTCAAGTATTTCATTTTATAAAAGTTTTATTTTGAATGCATGCTTTCAATTACACATTGCGTTTAATTTTATACCTTCAAAATCAAAAGGATTTAATAAATATGTTTTCAAAATACTTTGAAGACTTATCAATTCAATTTTTTTAAGAGTTGCAAGAATAATTTTAAAATCAGTATGTCCCCCTTAATCTGTCATACTTTTTAGGACATTCTAGTTAACTACAAGAAAAGTTACCTAAGTCTAGAGGGTTTAGAAGCCTAAAGTTGACCTAAGAATTAAATACCTAGTATTGGTCAACCAATTAAGTAACTCTAGATTTTCAAAAATTAAATATAATTACAAAAAACAATCATGAAAATAAATATTTTTATAGATTTTGAAAACATTTCAAAAATTATATTATTTTTAATTGTTATTAACATCTCACTTATTTTATGTGTCTTAGTACAAATAACACACGTTAACCTTATGAATATTGTGAGATGAATTCAATTTTACTTAGTTAATTTAAATGACAATTAAAAGTATTTAAAGTTGTGTTAGATTCAAGTTTAGTTTGGGATAGTCGAGTAAATTTTTCCAAAATCAACTTCCAGATAGTGGCGAGGCATATGACCTTCTTAGATATTAGGTGGACCACTTCCTTAGACAAAGTTGATTAGGGAATTAAGTACTAGACTTGCTTTAAACTAAACTTTGGTCTAACTAGTTAAATGTTGGAGATTGATCTGCCGGCTAGAGGGCAGTGAATAGCCCTCTTTACTTGGATGGAGGATTTTGCTTGTCTATAAAAGATTAGCGCAAGCGAAAACAACAATACAAGACAAGCAAATAAACAAAAGAGAATACAAACAATAACACCAAGATGTAACGTGGTTCACGGCTACGCCGCTAATCCACGGTCCGATTCGTCCAAGGTGAATCACTCCTCCAAATCCACTAGATCTCTCCTTTGCACCAAGCTAGGTGGAGGTAACCTCTTTACAATTTCTCTTCTTACAATAGAATGGAAATAAAGCAAGTAAGAAGAGTGGAAAAACCCTTAGAGCACTTTGGGAGAAGATTAGAGCATAAGCATTTGCCTCCCAAAGCTCCATCCCCTTCCTTTTTATAGAGGAAGAGGGTTTCTTCCCGTTGACACAGGAGCAGTCGACTGATGCCCTTGATCAGTCGACTGGTTCTGTAGCCGTTGCCCAATAACGACCGCTTTCCACGTTGGATTCCATCCAACGGTATTGGCATCGGTCGACTGATTTTACCATCAGTCGACTGATGCTCGATCAGTCGAGTGCTCCATGAGCTCGACTCATTCATGCCATGCGGTGCGATCAGCAATGATCGCGATCAATCGCCATCGATCGCCTTATGCGAGTCGGATCGATCAACTTGATTCAGCTGACTTAAATCAGTCGATCGAACCATCGACTCAGAGCAGTCGACTTCCATGACATGGCAGTCGACTAGTGTCGGGAAAACTCATCCGACACTTGGCCAAATGGCCAAGTTTCACCTAAGAGCTACCCCTTCCCGGGTTACATCGCTCACTCTCATCCCTCGGAGTCCCTCGCCTTCGAAGTTCTCTTCGTTTGCGGCCACGCCCCTCGGCAGCATCAGGCGCACGGCACTGCAATGCTCCTTCGCGTCTCTTGCCTTGAAGTCTACTTCCTCCGGCTTCACTCTAAGCTCCTCGTCCGATGGTACCTCGGATGCTCCAAGCGCATGTCTTCCGCAAAGCTATCTTTCACCAACTCAAGGCCCGAGTCATGAGATGTGAAACTCGCCACGGCTCCATGTGTGAATTACTAAGTCCTGCACGACTTCAACGTACATATCAAATCACAATTACAAACTAACTTAAACCCTTTGCCACACACATCAAAACCTTATCATGGCAAGAGATTGCCCTAACAATCTCCCCCTTTTTGATGTGTGGCAATCCATTTAAGTTAGGTAAAAACATTTGATAAAAATTTATAAGGTAAGAAAGCATGTAAACATAAACATGATATAGCAACATGCAACTCCCCCTTAATCCATGAAACTCCCCATACAAATTTTCTCCCCCTATCATAATTTACTTAAACATAATCAATTCTCCCCCTTTGACACCATCAAAAAGATTAATACTAAGTTATAAACTTATGACATCAAGTCTAATAGAAGGAAAATACCAAAAATTGGTTTAACAACTGAAATCAGCCTTTACTGTTCGAATATCACCACTAATTGACTGATCAGCAATGACAACGAATTTGTGAATTCTAATTTTTTGGGGTGAAATTCAGAAATGCATTAAAAATTCCAGAAAATTCAAAAAATCATGAAATTTGGGGAACATATTTCTTGTAAGGTTCTTTATCAGTGAAAAATAGTTTTTCATGAAAAATCATTATATTTTCACGTATTTGCAAAAAATCCAAAAGCTTTAAAAACCACTAGGTTTTTGATCATGTGAGTATCAAGTTTAACACCTAGTTTTGGTTTCAATTGTTTCAAAACATGAATACATAGATTTTAAAGTAAGAAATTGTTTTAAAAACATGTGAAATATCCAACCATGATCTTTGGGCAATATGTCTATGAATTAAACATAAGCCTTCCCCATGATTGGTCTATTATTTCTATTTTGATACTTTAGATGACCATCTAAATGCCATAGGAATTAGTGAACATTTGTATCATCCTAACATCTCACCCATGCTAAGTTTTCAATCATGGTAGCCTATGATGAGTGTGAGATGCATCCTAGAGGGTATTTGTATATACTTAACCATTATATTCATGCAATTCTATCAAGGTTAAGTATCATCCTAGCAAACCTCATGATCATAAAGACATATATGACTTAATTTCACATTATGATCATGAAGCAAATATATTCATTGAATTGTTATCATGAATTAGATATTACATGATGATAATAAGGTACACATCATCTAAAGCATGATTTTATCTATTTATAGGCACGTTATCATCACCTAACACTATTTCAAAAATGTTGTCCTGCCATCCTAAGTCAACCAAAAATATGATATAGGTCAAGTCCATATGGTTGACTACCCTAGGGTTTTTCTAACCCTTAAGGATGGATTTTGGAACCCAAAATAAGTTCTTGCCTATGGGGTTCACTAGAAATTCTTTAGGAATCCATTTCCTAGCAATTACTTTCTTCTTATTTTGTCCCCTAGCAATTAGGCATTTATAGGTTTTTTCATTTTTCTTTTCTTTGTATCCTAGGCCTTTCTTGTTAAAGCTTGCTCTTTGGCTCCCTATGATCATGTTCAATGTGTTGGAGCCAATAGTGAATTTTTCTAGGGCTTTTGTCAAATAGTCTACCTTTTCCCTTAAAGCCTTATTTTCATCCATACATGCATCACTAACATTAAATGACATATATTCATGTGAGCATGCATCGTCATCATTATCATTAAAACATGCTTTTTCTAATTTATTTTCTAAATCCTTAATTTGATCTAGCATGCTCTTATTTTTCTTTTTCATTCCAAATAAGTCCTTAGTTAAACTAGAAATTATGGAAACTATTTTCTTAGGAGAGGCACTCGTTACCATAGTTTCCATGTCTTCTTCTTCTGATGAGGAGGATGAGGAAGCTCCCCCTTCACTTGAGCTCTCTCCACTTGAGCTTGATCCTTCATTTTCGGAGGAAGAGCAATCCAAGTCGTCAAATGCCATTAGGGCAAGGTTGGAGTAGGCATGTTCTTCTTCTTCGGATGAGGATGAAGAGGAAGGGTAATCCCATGTCTTTGCTTTGAATGCCTTGGCCTTCCCTTTTTCTTTGGCCTTCTTTTCTTCTTCCTTCTTTTTACTCTCCTTATACTTCTTCTTTTCTTGTTTCTTCTTCCTCTCTTCTTTGCTCTTGTTTAGGAGAGGACAAATGTACCTTATGTAACGTCCGTAAAATTCCTAGCAATTTTACAAGAATTTTTGGCTTGATGATCATGGGCTTTATGTGGGTTTTTTTTTCCAAAAATAAAAGAAATAAGCCAAAAAGGGGTGCAAGGCCTAGGAATTGAACCCCAAACCTCTAGAGATAGCCAAACCCTATAGATGCACCCACTAACCAGAAGCCCAACAGGACTACATCATTAGATGAAGGGGGGGGGGATTATAGATAAGTGAGATAAAGGTAAATGAAGAGGCATGGAAGAAGAGAAGAGAAACTTCTCTTCCTCCCTTTATAAAGAAGAGGGAAGGTTCTAATTTGCCACTTCCTCTCTTCTTCTTCTTCTTCTCACCGAATTCTAGCTCCCTCTCCACCTTTGGCCGAACCCTATCCAAGCAAGAGAAGGCTAGGTTTTGATCTTCCTTAGGTCATCTTCCCCACCCAAAGCAAAGCGAAGGATGTAAGTATCCCTCACCTGCATACGAGTAGCTTCGTTTGATGTTTTATAAAAGAAATCTATATGTTATATTCGGCCAAGCTATGATTTTAGGTTTCCATGAAGTTATATGCTATGTTTTAGTAACTAGATGATGATGTAGGATGGAAAAAGGGTTTAGGTTAAAAGCTAACCCTAATGGCCACCAAGACCCATTCGGCCAAGCCATGCTTTTAGGGTTTCAATGAAGTTTCATGCTATGTTTTGGTAACTATATGATGATGTTAGGAGTTAAAATGAATTAGGACAAAAGCTAACCCTAATGGCCACCAAGACCCATTCGGCCAAGCCATGCTTTTAGGGTTTCAATGAAGTTTCATGCTATGTTTTGGTAACTATATGATGATGTTAGGAGTTAAAATGAATTAGGACAAAAGCTAACCCTAATGGCCACCAAGACCCATTCGGCCAAGCCATGCTTTTAGGGTTTCAATGAAGTTTCATGCTATGTTTTGGTAACTATATGATGATGTTAGGAGTTGAAATGAATTAGGTTAAAAGATAACCCTAGAAAACCCTATGGACCATTCGGCCAACCTATGCTTTTGGGTGACTAAATGAAGTTTTAATCCATGTTCTTTATGCAAATGAAGTTGTTGTTATGCTAAATGAATTAGGTTAAAAGATAACCCTAGAAAACCCTATGGACCATTTGGCCACCATGAACCTTGGATGATTAAATGAAGTCTAATCCAAGTTTTATGTGCATATGAAGTTGTTGTTAAGTTAAATGAATAGGTTAACATGTGTTTTAAGTTGGGTGAATTCATGCTGACTTGTGATATTAAATAATGCTAGATGAAGATAACATGCCTTTGGTTAGTGTTTACTTACCTTGATGCCATGCCTTATGCCATGTCTATGTGTATGCGATATTTGAAATATGTTATGAAATGAAGTATGCTATGCTATGTTAATGCAATGAAGCATGATGTGTTATGAAATGAAGTATGCTATGCTATGTTAATGAAATGAAGCATGATGTGTTATGAAATGAAGTATGCTATGCTATGTTAATGCAATGAAGCATGATGTGTTATGAAATGAAGTATGCTATGCTATGTTAATGAAATGAAGCATGATGTGTTATGAAATGAAGTATGCTATGGTATGTTAATGAAATGAAGCATGATGTGTTATGAAATGAAGTATGCTATGCTATGTTAATGAAATGAAGCATGATGTGTTATGAAATGAAGTATGCCATGCTATGTTAATGAAATAAGCTATGTTGTACAAATAAGCATATAAGTATTTTACCTTCTGCATGACTTGTACCAAGACCTTAACAAGGTTCAAGAAGGGATGGGCTCCTAAGATGCCCTAGGTCGATGGAATAAGACTCGGGCCTAGGATGGGCTTCTATGTATGATTGCCCCTAGGTCGATGGAATAAGATTCGGGCCTAGTACGGGATGGGCTCCAAGATGCCTTAGGTCGATGGAGTAAGACTCGGGCCTAGGATGGGCTTCTACGCTATGACGATTGCCCCTAGGTCGATGGAATAAGACTCAGGCCTAGAAACCTATTAGGTTCGAGACTTGCTACCTCGGGCCTATTTAGGGATGCGCACTATGATAATGAAGAAGTGGTACAATGCCGGGCCCAAATATGTTGAGATTTATGTTTACGTACCTAAAATATATGTTTTCAAAACATCCTGCATATGTTTACCTGCTGATTGTTATGTTTACATGCTTATGTTAGATACGTTACATGTTATGTTTGATGATATGATATGATGCTATGTTTACATGTTATGTTTGATGATATGATATGATGCTATGTTTACATGTTATGTTTGATGATATGATATGATGTCTATGTTTACATGTTATGTTTGATGATACGATATGATGTTTATGTTTACATGTTATGCTTGATGATATGATATGATGTCTATGTTTACATGCTCATGTTATATATGTTTACATGTTATGTTTGATGATATGTTAGGAATGTTTACATGCTTATGTTATATACGTTACCTGTTATGTTTGAGGATATGCTATGATGTTTATGTTACTAAGTTACATACGATGCATGTTATGTTGGTTAAGCATATATTCATGTTATGCCGCTAAGTTATGGATGATACATGTTATATTTACTTATGTTACTTGTGCTACATGTTAAGTTGATGATGCCATGTATGTTACACATTATATTGCTTATATGTTATGAATGCTACATGCCATGATTAATGTCGATGTATGGTTTTTGTGAGTAGGACAGGATCTTACTAAGCCTATGTGCTTATAGTTTATCTTTCCCTCGTACTGCAGATAAGGGTAAGGGATGGATAAACTAATGGGAGCAGGAGGGGCCAAATGTGTGTGGTAGTGGCATGGTGGAGAAGATCTGTTAGGTCTACATATATATGTGTTTACCTATGATGATGATGTCTATGGATGTCCTTATTATGCCTGCTTATGATGGTGTCGTTTAAGAACTTGAACTAAGCACTAAGTACCTATCTATGTTATGATGCATGTTCTATGCTAATAAGAAGAAGTAAAGAAGAAGTAAGAAGAAGTATCTATATATGCTATGATGCATGCTCTATGTGAAGAAGAAGAAGTATATATATATATATATATATATATATATATATATATATATATATGTCAATGCATGTTTATGTTTTAAAAAGAAAAAATGTCTAAAGTCTTCCGCTGTAAGAATTAAGAAGTATGCATAAAGTCTGTATGTAATGTGGACATTCAGGTGAAAAGGCGTTACACCTTATGTGTCCTTCTCCTTGGCAATTGTAGCAAATGACCTTCCCCCTTGGTCTTCTTCTCCTATCATTAGATTTATTAAATTGAAAACCTTTTAATGCACGCCTTACCCTCCTTACCATAAAGGCTTCTTCCGTGCTATCCATGGAGGAGGAGGATGCTTCATCATCATCGGAGGAGGGGATCTCCATTTTCTTCTTCCCCTTGTTCGCCAAAAGTGCTACTCCTCTTGAAGGTTGAATTCTTGGCTCTTCAACTATTCCTTCAAGCCTCGTTTCGTGGAGCTCCATTGTTGAGAAGAACTCCTCCAAGGTAATTACTTCCAAGTTCTTGGAGATGTAAAACGAATCCACCATGGAGCTCCATCTTGAAGACCGGGGAAATGCATCTATGGCCTTCATTACCATATCCCGGTTGGAGAGCTTTTCACCTACACTTGTCAAGCCGGTTAGAATTTCCTTAAATCTAGAGTGTAGGGATTTTACCTTCTCTCCCTTTTCGAGTTTGATATTGGACAATTGGGAGCGAAGGACATCTCTCCTTGCTAGCTTTGCCTCAGATGTGCCTTCATGAATCTCTATTAGTTTCTCCCACATTTCCTTGGCACTAGCACACTCTCCTATCTGGTTGACTTCTTGTTGGGGGAAGACATTGTATAGGTGATGCTTGGCCTTTGAATTTGCCAAGTATTCTTCTCTTTGCCTCTTGCTCCACCTTGATTTCTCCAATGGCTCCCCATTTTCGTTCCTAGGCAACTCGAAACCATTTTCCATTATTAAGAGAATTTCAAAGTCGGTTTCGAAGAATACCTCCATTCTCTTTTTCCACCAAGAGAATTCGCCTTCGAATTTCGGTGGGTGAATGTTCGAGCCGACCATCTTTTGATGAAGTGCTTGTTGCGGCGGTTAGTCCTCGACAAGCGACTTGGCTCTGATACCACTTATTGGAGATCGATCGGCCGGCTAGAGGGGGGTGAATAGCCCTCTTTACTTGGATGGAGGATTTTGCTTGTCTATAAAAGATTAGCGCAAGCGAAAACAACAATACAAGACAAGCAAATAAACAAAAGAGAATACAAACAATAACACCAAGATGTAACGTGGTTCACGGCTACGCCGCTAATCCACGGTCCGATTCGTCCAAGGTGAATCACTCCTCCAAATCCACTAGATCTCTCCTTTGCACCAAGCTAGGTGGAGGTAACCTCTTTACAATTTCTCTTCTTACAATAGAATGGAAATAAAGCAAGTAAGAAGAGTGGAAAAACCCTTAGAGCACTTTGGGAGAAGATTAGAGCATAAGCATTTGCCTCCCAAAGCTCCATCTGTTAGTGAAAGCCCTAGAGTCAATCATATGATGATTGTTGTATGGACTTTATTGTATCATATTCCTATTAATAAAGGCATGGTTATTATATTTACTTGTATTGGTGCCAAATAACTAAATATAATAATGTCCTTGAGTAGTAGGTTCTTATCTATATCAATCGATTGGTTGAATCGATAATGAGATGATATAGAGAACACTACTCTTAATCATTCCTAGTCGAGTATTAACATTCAGGGACAATGTTAATGCATAGAGACTAGCATGTAGGTCAACTAGATGACTTGATCTCACAAGTCATGGATATGAGATATCAAGTTGACACATGGGTATGCATTGGAGAATGTATACTGAATGACCCACCATGAGAAAGTATCATGGATCGTTATATGAGTGTCATATACTTTCTCATGTGGCTATTAGTATGACTATTAGTCCTTAGACCTGAAGTCACCATAGTTCCCTACATAAGGAGTTGCATACTTTGGCTTCGTCAAACGTCACCCGTAAATGGGTGGACTATAAAGGCGATTACTGGGTATGTAACAAATTATGCGGAGGGATGTGAGTGATGTAGATGGGATCTATCCCTCCTATATGACGGGTGACATCGATATTCTTGATAGAGTGAGACCAATGGCGCATGGTTATGCCCAAATGAGTCAATATGAGATATTGAGCTCATTTGATTAGAGTGAGTCTACTTGAGTTCAAGATTTAGATTGTACCGAGGATGACACGGCCTATGCCTCGATTGGTCAATCTAGATGTCAAGGATAGAGGGACATTGTCACAGAGTCACAATTAGTAGTCACAAAGGTGATGTTGAGCTCAACATTCTTGTAACTTGGGTAGCAATGATGTGTTGCTAGATACCGCTCATTGCTTATGTTCCTAAATCGGTTTAGGGACATTGCCAACGTTACAAGAACCTATAGGGTCACACACATAAGAGCAATTAGATGGAGATTAGGTTCATATGATGAACTATGAGGATTAGGTTCATGGGATGAACCAAATTGGATTAAGAGTAATCCAAATTAGACTAATTGAGTTAGACTCAAGTTGATTCAAGTGTTGAATGAGTCTAATTGAGATTTGATTCATCAAATCAATTTAAATTAATGAATAGAGATTCATTATATTAAATTGACTTGAGTCAAGTGGTTAGATTTGATCAACCATGGGAGATTAGAGGTCAAGTTTGACTTGACTTGAGAGGGAAGATGAAAGGTCAAGTTTGACTTGACCAAATGCCATGTCATGATGATGACTAGGCATGGTCGGCCAATGATGATGCTCCACATCATCATTGACTTTGTCAATTGGTGCCACCTCATGAGGGAGACCAAGGGACATGGGAGTTACATGCATGCATGTAACTCCCTCTCCATAATGTGGCCGACCAATACTTTAGGGGTTTCATGGGTGAAATTCATTTTGTGAGTAACTCTCCATTACTTCATCTTCTTCCTTGAATTTTTCTCTCAAGCTCTCCTCTCCAACCTCATCTTGCCGAGACACCATAGGAGTGCTAGCACACTCAAGTGTCTTTTTCTCCACCTATTGCTTGTGTGGATACCATAGAGGAGTGTGCACTTGACACTCCTTTTTGGACGAGCGGGATTTGAAGGGCGCCGCTACGAGGGTAACGTTCTAACCTCTTAGATCTAAGGTAGATCTAGGATTTTGTAAGCACATACATGTAATTATAATTTTATACTGACGGATCCGTGGGTCGGGCTTCCGAGGTTTCCGCAACGCAAAGCGGTTTTTCATGCTCTAAAAACCCAACAAAGGGTATCGAGCCACGCATAAGCATGTATGTGTTTCATTTTGTAGTTTTTATATTAGATATAAAAATTACAGATTTATATGTTTCTGTAAATTTTCTTATTTTATAGAATTTTTGGGTATTTTTCTCGAGAGTCGAAGCAACGAGTGTTGGGACACTGTAGGCTTCAACCGCCGAGAAAACTCTCGAATCGCCAGTTCTCGCTTAGGTTTTGGGACAGCGACTTAAGTCGCTGTAAGATCATTGTAGGGACACTCGCAAGTTTATTTTGCAGTAGGGCGCTGCCCCTATCCCCTAAAGGGCCATGTCCCTGATCACAAACCGCTTTAGCGGACCGCTTCGGAGAGGTGACTCATAAATTCAAAATAAATTAGAAAAAATTATAGAAATTTTCTGTAAAAATACATAATTTAGAATTATGTATAATTCTGTGATTGTCATGGCCCAATAACCCCATTGGAGTGGATTATGTGTGTTGTAATTCATAATAATACGGCTGCGTGCCGCTTTTGTGGTGTCGTGTTGTAGAAGTGTTTCATGACTGCCACTGGCCGCACCTATTCTTTAATATTCTAGTTGTAATTAGTTTTAGACTCGAATGTAACTCGAGTTTCATATTTGTAATGTACAAAATGGAGCGTGGAAAGTCCACTCGAAGACTAGATTACGAGAAGGGTGACGACGACACATGGCGGTCAAAGGAAGCGCTTGGAGAAGCCGCTAGCCTTAGGTTGACCGTCCGATCTTCTCATTGGCTTGAGAAGATCGTAGTAGGGCCATGACTATATCACATTTAATGATATATATATATGTTGATATATATATATGTATATTTAATTGATTTTGCTTGTATGTATGTGATGCATGCTAGTAGAAAAAAATGTTTGTATGTATATGATGCATGCTAGGTTAATTTTCTTGTATGTATATGATGCATGCTAGAATAATTAATGTATGTATATGATGCATGCTAATATAGGATAATAAAGGCCTAAATGCGTATAAGATACACATTACGATTAGATTAGATCATAATCGAATCAACTCGAAAATGCCTACCGAGCCTTGATACCCATCACTACCTCGATCATTTGTTGTTGTTGAATCGCCAAAGCAGCAACGATATTATCTTGGTAGGGTGCGGAGGGACAATCTTGG
Source organism: Wurfbainia villosa (assembly GCA_025175895.1). Taxonomy (NCBI): domain Eukaryota; kingdom Viridiplantae; phylum Streptophyta; class Magnoliopsida; order Zingiberales; family Zingiberaceae; genus Wurfbainia; species Wurfbainia villosa. Next base: position 38,093,707 of record CM045988.1, read on the forward strand.
TCCCGCCTATCACGACTGGGTTAGAGTAAGCTCAATTAGATTGAGCAAAACTAGTTAACTCAATTGGATCGAGTAGAACTATAGGCATATTCCAATCGTTGGAAAGATAGGTTAAGATCGCATTTACACTAAATCTTGGGCGATTTAGCCAAAGCTAACTCAAGGTCTTTTGTAAATGTGGGTCTTAATCCTATAAACAAGAGTTGCATAGAGATGTAATCGGTAATGTGTTACCCACCGATCATACTAAGTCTTGGGCGATTTAGCCAAAGCTAACTCAAGGCTTAGTATGATGTGGATCTTGTCTCCAAAGAATTATAGCTAGTTTGTATGAATCTAGTAAAAGTGGTTTGACCACATCCATAACTCGATTCTACAAAATTCCTATAATTTAGTGGGAGCATCATTTGATTAAAGGCCTAATTAAATGATAAAAGGAATATGATATTAATCTCTGCATTGTATGTTGTAGATTACTATGTCAACAAACACGAACACTCTCTCTCACGATCCGCCCTCGAGAAGGACAAGCTCAATGGAGCAAATTTCCTGATCGTATAGAACTCGAGAATTGTTCTCACCCAAGAAAGGAAGTCAGACGCCCCGAGCAGCCCATTCCGAGGCACCTCCCGCCAATGCTGCGAAATGACAAAGATGCTTACAAGAAGCATCAAGATGATGCATTAGATGTCATGTCTAATGCCATGTAACCATGAACTCGATGTATAAACACGAAGTTCATGAATGCTTATGATATGGTTGACATCTTCCAACTATATCAAGGACAAGCTAGGCATGAGAGATATGAAGTCTCTAAGGCATTATTTGGGTCCAAGATGCAAGAAGGGACTCCGTGAGGTACATATGTACTCAAAATGATTGGGTACGAGAAAACCTACAAAGGCCGGGATTCCCACTTGGCCAAGAGTGCCATCGACCTAATCTTGCAATCTTTGCCACAAGCCTTCAATCAATTTGTCATGAATTATAACATGAATGAAATTGATAAGCCATTACTAAATGCTCAAAGATGTTGAGAATCATGAGCTTAACCTTAAGAAGGGTAACTGACACCATTTTGATGGTGCAAGAAGAAAGGCAAGGGCAAGCCTAAAGGTAAGGGAAAGTCCTGCCAAGGGCAAAGGCAAAGAACTTAAACCCAAAGGAGGGTAGCTAAGGAAGGGGCTTGCTTTCTCGCAAGGAAGCGACATCGAAGCTTAACCGCAAGAAGGCATACCGAAGATCTTAAGAAGAAGAGAAGTGAGACTTCTACTGGTATAAATGTTATAGAAGTCAATCTATCTATTTCTTCATCATGGGTATTAGATACCGGATGTGCATCTCACATTTGTAAAATGAGAAATAGCAAGGCATTGACAAAGGGCGCAGGTGGACCTACGAGTAGGCAATGGAGCAAGGGTTGCCAGCTGCCGTAGGAACTTATGATCTATCTCGCCCTCCGGGCTTGTACTAGAATTAGATGAATGTTGTTATGTGCCGCTTTAACTAAGAACATCATTTCAGCTTTCTTGTTTGGACAAGAAAGGATTTTCATTTATAATAAAGAACAAATGTTGTTCATTTATTTAAATGATATGTTCTATCAGAGTGCACCTCTAATGAACGGACTCTACTTTCTAGACTTAGAGAGCCCTATCTATAACATAAGTACCAAGAGGTTCAAGTCAAATGAGTTGAACCAAACCTATCTCCTGCATTGTCGCTAGGTCACATAAATGAGAGTCGCTTATCTCACTCCATAAGGATGGGTCGCTAGACTCATTTGATTTTGAATCATATGAGATATGCTAGTCTTGCCTTTTAGGCAAGATGACCAAGACTCCTTTAGTGGACATAGCAAAGAGCAACAGATTTGTTAGGACTTATACATAGTGATGTATGTGGTCCTTTCAATGTTGCCGCTAGAGGTGGTTACAGTACTTCATTACATTTATCGATGACTTCAGAGATATGGTTATGTGTATCTTATGACACATAAATCAATCCTTTGAAAAGTTCAAAGAATTCAAGAATGAAGTACAAAACCACTGGCAAGAGTATTAAGATACTTGATCGGATCGAGGTGGTGAATACCTTAGCCATGAGTTTCGTGGACTATCTAGCCGAGTGTGGATTCTATCCCAACTCACTCCTCCCGAACACCACAAAGTGGAATGGTGTATCCGAAAGGAGGAATCGCATCTATTGATATGGTACGATCTATGATGAGTCACACAGATCTTCCTATATCCTTTGGGGATATGCTCGACACGCAGCCTTTACCCTTAACCGTGTACCATCCAAGGTGGTAAAGACACCATATAATGATATGGACAGGGGAAAAATCCCAAGATGTCTTTTATGAGGATTTGGGGTTGTGAGGCTTACGTTGACGCCAAGTCTCGCATAAACCGAGACCCAAATCCGATAGGTGCTATTTTGTTGGATATCCCAAGGATACAAAGGGATATTACTTTACATTCCCAACAAGACAAAGTGTTTGTGGCAAAGACTGGGTTTTTCTAGAAAGGGATTTTGTTTCTAGAAAACTAGTGGAGTACCTTCTCGATCTCAAGAAATTCAAGATAAGGACCATAGCACTGAGGCCTTGATGGAGGTTGAACAGGAACCACAAAGTGTTGTGGGTGATGAGGTTGTTGCACAAAGAGTTATGGAACAACCACCTGTTCAAGTAGACCTACCTCTTCGCAGGTCTGATAGGGTACGTCGTCAGCCTGAGAGATACTCATTTCTCTTGTCTGACCATGATGACGTTATGCTCATTGAGAATGAGCCTACCTCCTATCGTAGAAGCCGTGATGAGCCCAGATTCTCGAGAAATGGCTAGACGCCATGAGATCCGAGATGGAATCCATGTACACTAACCAAGTATGGACTTTGGTGATCCACCAAGGGGTCAAACCCATTGGGTGTAAGTGGGTCTTTAGGAGAAAGACTGACATGGATGGAACTTACGATACCTATAAGGGCGATTGTGGCTAAAGGTTTCAAGCAAATTCATGGTATTGACTATGATGAAACCTTTTCTCCAAAGGGGCGATGTTTAAGTCCATTCGATCTTGCTTGCTATTGCAAAGATACCACGATTATGAGATCCGGCAGATGGATGTCAAAACCGTGTTTCGAATGGAAACTTACTCGAGGATGTGTACATGACACAACCCGAGGGTTTTGTAGATCCACAAAGATATCGAAGGTATGCAAGTCGCAAAGGTCCATTTATGGGCTAAAGCAAGCTTCTGAGTTGGAATCTTCGATTCGATGATGCGATCAAACAGTTTGGTTTCATCAAGAATGAAGATGAACCCCGTGTCTACAAGAGGGTTAATGGGAACACAGCTTGTGTTCCTTGTATTGTATGTGGATGACATACTACTATTGGGAATGACATCCTTCGCCACACCGTGAAGACTTGGTCGGGACGTGCTTCTCAATGAAGGACTTAGGTGAAGCAACAGTATTCTAGGCATCAAGATCTATAGAGATAGATCTAAGAGATTGCTTGGCCTAAGTCGAGTACATACATTGACACACGATTACTCGGTTTGCCATGCAGAATTCCAAGAAAGGACTTCGATGTCACATGGTGTGAGTCTTTCAAGACTCAAAGTCCCTCTTCTAGAGAGAGAGACGCATGGATAAGATCCTTACGATCCGCTATAGGATCTATCATGTACGCCATGTCGTACTAATTCCGATGTCTCGTGATGCTTGAGCATGACGAGCAGATACACGATCCGTGAGCGCCATCGATAGTAATCCAAGAATATTCTTAAGTACTTGAGAAGGACTAAAGAATATTTCTTGATATTTGGAGGCGATGAGGAGCTAGTCAGAAAGGGTTACTGATGCGCCTTCCAAACCCACGTGATGATTACAGATCGCAGTCAGGGTTTGTGTTTTGCTTGAATGGTGGCGCTGTGAGCTGGAAGAGTTCGAAGCAGGACACAGTTGCTGATTCTACAACAGAGGCCGAGTATATCGCTGCATCTGAGGCAGCAAAGGAGGCAGTTTGGATCCGCAAGTTCATTACTGAGCTTGGGGTGGTTCCTAGCATTGCAGATCCTATAGAGCTCTATTGTGACAACAATGGAGCGATTGCAAGGCTAAGGAACCTCGCCACACCAATGGACCAAACACATACTACACGGCTTCCATCTCATTCGAGAGATCATCGATAGAGGAGATGTGAAGATTTGCAGAGTACCCACAGAGGCTAACATCGCAGATCCTTGACCAAGGCTTTCGCACGTAAAAGCATGATGGTCACACTAGGTCATTGGGTATTAGATACTACGGTGATTGGCACTAGTGCTAGTGGGAGATTGTTAGTGAAAGCCCTAGAGCCAATCATATGATGATTGTTGTATGGACTTTATTGTATCATATTCCTATTAATAAAGGCATGGTTATTATATTTACTTGTATTGGTGCCAAATAACTAAATATAATAATGTCCTTGAGTAGTAGGTTCTTATCTATATCAATCGATTGGTTGAATCGATAATGAGATGATATAGAGAACACTACTCTTAATCATTCCTAGTCGAGTATTAACATTCAGGGACAATGTTAATGCATAGAGACTAGCATGTAGGTCAACTAGATGACTTGATCTCACAAGTCATGGATATGAGATATCAAGTTGACACATGGGTATGCATTGGAGAATGTATACTGAATGACCCGCCATGAGAAAGTATCATGGATCGTTATATGAGTGTCATATACTTTCTCATGTGGCTATTAGTATGACTATTGGTCCTTAGACCTGAAGTCACCATGGTTCCCTACATAAAGAGTTGCATACTTTGGCTTCGTCAAACGTCACCCGTAAATGGGTGGACTATAAAGCGATTCTTGGGTATGTAACAAATTATGCGGAGGGATGTGAGTGATGTAGATGGGATCTATCCCTCCTATATGAGGTGACATCGATATTCTTGATAGAGTGAGACCACGAAGTGCATGGCCATGCCCAAATGAGTCAATATGAGATATTGAGCTCATTTGATTAGAGTGAGTCTACTTGGAGTTCAAGATTTAGAGTGTACCGAGGATGACACGGTCTATGCCTCGATTGGTCAATCTAGATGTCAAGGATAGAGGGACATTGTCACATATTGTGAGAGTCACAATTAGTAGTCACAAAGGTGATGTTGGAGCTCAACATTCTTGTAACTTGGGTAGCAATGATGTGTTGCTAGATACCGCTCATTGCTTATGTTCCTAAATCAGTTTAGGGACATTGCCAGCGTTACAAGAACCTATAAGTCACACATAAGAGCAATTAGATGGAGATTAGGTTCATATGATGAACCATGAGGATTAGGTTCATGGGATGAACCAAATTGGATTAAGAGTAATCCAAATTAGACTAATTGAGTTAGACTCAAGTTGATTCAAGTGTTGAATGAGTCTAATTGAGATTTGATTCATCAAATCAATTTAAATTAATAAATAGAGATTCATTAAATTAAATTGACTCGAGTCAAGTGGTTAGATTTGATCAACCATGGGAGATTAGAGGTCAAGTTTGACTTGACTTGAGAGGGAAGATGAAAGGTCAAGTTTGACTTGACCAAATGCCATGTCATGATGATGACTAGGCATGGCGACCAATGATGATGCTCCACATCATCATTGACTTTATCAGTGGTGCCACCTCATGAGGAGACCAAGGGACATGGGAGTTACATGCATGTGTAACTCTCCTAATAATGGCCAACACTTTAGGGGTTTCATGGGTGAAATTCATTTTGTGAGTAACTCTCCATTACTTCATCTTCTTCCTTGGAATTTTTCCTCTCAAGCTCTCCTCTCCAACCTCTCTTTTGACACCATAGAGTGCTAGCACACTCAAGTGTTTTCTCCACCTATTGCTTGTGTGGATACCATAGAAGTGTGCACTTGACACTCTCGAGTTCGGTGGACTTTTGACAGCGGGATAAGCGAAGGGCATATCGAGGTAACATTCTAACCTCTTAGATCTAAGGTAGATCTAGGATTTTTGTAAGCACATACATGTAATTATAATTTTATACTTTTGCGGATCCGTGGCGGGCTTCGAGGTTTCCATAGCAGCGGTTTTACGGCTCGGAAAAACCAACACCATCCTTCCTTTTTTTAGAGGAAGAGGATTTCTTCCGATTGACAGAAATTTGATGCCCTCGTCTCGACTAGTCACCGTAGTTCAATAACTGCTTTCCCGATGGATTCCATCCAGCGGTATTGATCGGTCGTGATTTACCATCACGTGATGCTCGATCAATCAGTGATCCATGCACTCGTATATTCGTTAGATTGTTTTTGAGCGGGTCGATCAACTCATCGATCGATTTAGTAGTCGGTGATCAACTGATCGACTTAAAGATCGATTGAACCATCGACTGAGCGATGCCATGACATGGCGATCCTGTCGACTTCATCAAACACTTGGGCAAATGGCCAAGTTTCATAAAATACCCTTCCGGGTTACATCGCTCACTCTCATCGAGTCTCGCCTTTGAAGTTCTCTTTGTTTGTGGCATTTAGCGACATGGATAATGCTCCTTAGCGTCTCTTGCCTCAAGTCTACTTCCTCGGCTTCACTCCAAGCTCCTGAGCGGTCCTCGGATGCTCCAAGCGCACGGAGAGCTATCCTTGACTCAAAGTCATGAGATGAAACTCACCACTCTCCATGTGCGAATTACTAAGTCTGTGACTTCAGCATATCAAATCACAATTACAAACTAACTTAAACCCTTTACACACATCAAAACCTTATCATGGCAAGAGATTGCCTAACATTAAAGACTAGGTGAGTTAGCTTGATTAGTTTCACTCAACTTAGTGCACCAAAGGATGTGTCATCGCACTTCAAAGAGATTCCCTTTTCTCATCACTTTGTCTTAGTACTAGTTTGTTCAAGTTTAACTAACTTTGTTGATCTAGTCCATTATAAATTAAGCAATTAAATTAAACTAAGCATGCAAGACTAAATTAATCAAGTAATTAAACAAAAACAAGTTTAATATTGGCTTTGGATCATTGAATTGATACAATCTATCTACATAGTGGATTTGATCATTGGAAATCTAATACTTGGTTGAACCTAGTTGTGATTTTAGACTCGACTTAGGGACCCATTCTTGGATTTGTTTACAATCATGATTTAAGAGTGAAATAAATGATCTATTTGTTGATCTAAAAGTCCAATCTTGTTGTGCATGACTTTTTGAGTTCAAGGATTAGTCGACCCTGGAACAATGAACCTTTCAACGATGTCCTAATCTCTTGAACTTGACCTTTAATAGAGAATTCTCTTCCTCAAGTTTTTGACTTGAGTTGAGTTTCCCTCTTTAACTTGACTAGTTGAAGATGTTAGGTTACCTTGTGTAAGGATTTTAACCTCTTTCAATACTCAACTTTAGGCTGGATTGATCAATTTATTCAAAAATTTAATAGCATCATATAAAGTTTTAATTAATGAATGACTCACCTTGATCGATCCTTTTTAACTTTATTGGATCCGTGGCTTGATTTGAACTCCCTAGATGTCGAATGACTCGGACTTGGCGTTGACTTTAGACTCATTGGCTTGAACTCGTTGACTTGGCATCTTGCCATGAGAACTAAGTTATTGACTTGATCTTCTTCTTCCTCACGATGATTCCTCCCAAGTTGCATTGAGTGCTTTCTTGGTTTGTAGTCGCTTGTTCTTTAGCTTTGGACACTCAACATGAAGTGTCCTTCTTATTGCACTCGTAACACTAGTAGTTTTGACTTGTGCGATCTCTTCTCCTTCATTGGCTTGGTTGGTAGCCTTCTATGCTTGATCAACCTTCAAACTAAATTAACTAGTTCCATCTCCATTGCTTTGTCATTTGAGATTCATAAACTTGAATGGGAAACTTGCCTTTTCCTTTCTCTTGTCTGTAAGCAAAGAAATACCTTTCTCTATTAAGGCCAAGTTAGGTGTTCATGAAGGTTAAATTCAAAAAATAATTCATCTAACCTAATTTTAGAAAGATCTCTAGATACTTTATAAGCATCAACTATGGATGCCCTAAAGTGGTCCTAGGAAAAGCTCTTAGGAGTACCTTGTGACATCTCGATTTTCTACCTTTTGTCTAATGGGTGGAGGATGTTTATGATGTCTTATTCAAGCATGAAGTTGAGTATCTCGTTATCTGTATTTTTAAATTAAATAATTTATTGAGAAGTAAGTCGTTTACATACCTTATTGTCGTATCTTAGTTTGATGACCTTAGTCCATAGATCCTTGCATGAATGGACCAATGTGGTTGAGCTCCTCCTTGAATAGGTCACATTGCAAGATTTGAGTGGCTTTTGCATCGGCTTCAATTTGTCGCTTCATTGCATTAGTCCACTTATCGGTCCAAGACCCTCCTTGATCATTAGTTGGTAGATCAAAATCCGTTTGGATAATGATCCACATATCAATGCGTCTTGAGGAACATTCCATGAGCCTTCTAATAATGAAAGTCATCTCCATTAAAGAATGAGCCGGACTGCTATATCCTCAAGATGTGCCATTGAAGTACCTTAAAAACACAAACAAAAGAAAATTCCAGAACTTGGCCTTGGATTAGTAGTGTGGAAAAGATAATAAAAATCAAACAAAAAGAAAAAAACAATGCTCAATTAGTGGTTGTGAGTTTGAGGGACTGATACCAATTGAAGGATCAAAAATGCTAGTCCATTAAATAGCCTATTTAAAATTTTATTTTCTTTTTAAAAATTTGCGTGGAAAACAAAACGGATAAGGACAGAATACAAAGAGCTTTTACTTGGTTCACAACCAAATGGTTACTAAGTCGAGATCTTCGATTGCTTTGTAAGGAAATTCATAGTACTCTCTTCCTCATTGAGGTAAGAGATCGTGATTATAATTAAATGAAATGGGTTGGTAAACCATACTGGTCCCAATCCAAATTAAGTACGAAGAAGAAACAAAACAAGCAATAGAAATTATCGACACAAGTAAAAAATTAAGATGAAGCTTAAATGAGTGTGTGGGAATGGTTGTGAGAACTTGTGAGAGCTTGAGAGTTGAAAAGCAAGAGCATAGAAGAATTGATTAGCTTTAATGCTTTCCATAGAGCCTTCTTATAGACTTGAGTCTTGGAATGAGTCTAAATCTACATCCCAATTTCGTGGATCTTATCATGAGGTGGAAGTTTTTAAATAACTCTTTGACTTTGTGCTTTGAGGTGATTCACTTCATAGCCATTTACCCTTAGTCAATCAAGAAAGCAACTCGATTGGACCATATAACCTAATCAGGTAATTTCTTTTGATCGATGAATATTGCAAATGTGCTTTGTGCTTCTTGATCCTTTTACATAGATTACAAGATTAGCATAGTATCTTCAAGTATATTAATAGTTTGACCATCGATTGAAGATCTTCCTTTGGAAGCCTTAGTCGAATCGTGCCTATAGTTGTCCTTAAGGATGCATCATGAATGTGATGGAACTTAAGTTGATCGTCTAGAACCTTGTTAGCCTGAATAATAACAATACTAACACAAATATAAAAATACAAGTATACACATCGACAATGATATAATGGTTGAACTTTAGGGTTTCTACTCCATGGATTGAGCTTGAGTGAGCTCTAGTGATGTACACACCACCACTAATCAAAAACACTCCTTTCTGAAAGCATGAGGTGGAGAAACCTCTTACAAGTGATTACAAATGAAATATACAAAACAATAAAAAAACTTTACAACAATTGCTTTGAATGTGCTTGATTAACCACACATAGACCCGATTTGCACTAGGTCGCTCAAATCAGAAATTCTGCTAAAATCCTCCTTGAGCTCCCTTAAAGTAGTAACTGCTAATTTCACTTCTTGATTGTTGTATACCCATCATTGCTAAGCCATTGTCTCACAAGCTTAATCATTGAAAAATCTCCGGATACCTAAAGTCGGTGATCACAACCATCGATCATTTGCTCCATAACCTCCAGGTAGTCAAATCGTGTGACTATCAATCATTGCCATCCATAGCGATGACTAATGAAAACCATTTGATCCATAGATTGAACAAGCTACTACGCGATCGAGCGTTGACTCATCGATCGATTGGTTATAATCGATCGCCATCGACTTCGGTTGCTACACTTGACTAATGACAACCTCAAACATGAGGTTTAACCCCAAGTATGATCCCCATACTTGCTAGACCCTTAGCAGATGGCCTTTAGAATCATCGCCTCAAAGATCCCTCCAAGTCATCCATGACTTCTTCCATGCTAGCATTTAGGTGCTTTCGACTATTGTCATGCTAACGTGGTCTACACTAAGGCACATTTGGCTTACATTGCCAAGACTCTTTGGCTTTACATCGAAACAATTTGACTTATGCTCCAAGACTCCACCCTTGAACTTTCGTTGAATATCAACCCTTGGACTTTCCAATTGCTAAGTACCCATGACTTGGACTTTCACCAAGACTACACACTTGGACTTACGTGACCAAGATTACACCTTGACTTCCATGCCAACTCCATGTTGGAATTTCCAATGCCAAGAGCCATGCTTGGACTTTCCCGCCAAAACCCATGCTTGGACTTTCCATGACAAGAACTCAACACTTGGACTTTCCAATTGCCAAGTGTCACTTGGACTTCTCAATTACATAAACGCTAGTTAACCATCTCCCCAAACCATTGTCAAACAATGATTTCTCCTTTATCAAACATCAAAATACAAACATCAAAATACTACTCAAGTCAAACTCGAGTCCGTCAATCGTGACTGGGCCGATTACACCAATAATCTCCTCCTTTTGATGTTTGACAAAAAACCCTTAAATCATAACACCTTTGAGTTAGGCCACCTAACTCAAATCTTCTTCAATTCTCTAAATTGTAATTCTCACATTCTCCCCATTTTTGACATATATAAAAGGCTCTCCAATTCAATGTATATCAATGAGATCTTACAATCGTTCCTTGGTCCAAAATATCTAGGATGCCTTCACTCTTCCTAGTGATAAGTCCATATCACTAAAGAGATCCTTCAAACTCTCCCAATTTTTATTGGGCATCTCACATTCTCTCATTTTAATTCTCTAAAATTCTCTCAATTGGAAGAACACATCCACCATCCCATGATGAATAACCTCTAAAGGCTTGCTTGACCATTGCACCAACAATGTCCTTGGAGTCCCTAAGCCTATAGGAACACCAACATCAAAATTGCAAAAGTTCAAACTTGAACTTTCACACCTTAAAATTGATACACACCTAAACAACTCTCTAATTCATATCCAATAGATTTTCACCCTTCCAATGCTCTCCAAAATATATCCTAGGATTAGGAGCTTAGGGAACCAAGACATAGTGAACATTGGCTAAACAAACATTGTTTGCGAATCATCCTTAGCGATGACTTTGATAGTCATGAGTCGTGACTTGACTTAGTCATTGCCATGGATGGCGATCGACTAATTCTGCCGTAAATGACTTTAGAAATGAATTTGTGAAATTCATAAGTAAAAATACATATTTTGAAAAATCTTAAAAATTTATATGCACATTACTTATAACAAACATTATGGATGAAAAATAGTTAGAAAATAAAATACCCATAAAATAGTAAGATTGACACAAAGTTCAAAACCATTGAAATTTTCAATGTTTGACCCATCTTTGTATCACCTCATTCAATGGTGATTTCTATCAAAAGATAGACTTCACCAAGGTTTTTCAAAATGGTTTTGAGATGATTTTAAAAACCTTAATTTCTTTCCCTAACATCTCACTTGTATTTAAGTGTATGAAACACATACAAGTCAAGAGTTCTTGTGAGATGTGGATTTTGGTTATTTAGGTTTCCATGTATTTTTTTAGGAAACACTATTTCATTCTCTTATGCATGAGACTTCAAATCATGTCATTATCCTTAACTCAATCTTAATTAATGCATGAATGATGATTATGACATAAATGATAACATAAATAAGCATATGCCAATAATCATGATGTCATATTATGTGATTCTAACTTAAGCATAACATGACATTCCTAAGCATAAATCATGACATTTTTTATGATTAAAAATAAATATGATGTCATGACATGATAAGATAAATAAAGCATGACAAGTATAAAATACTAAGGTATAAAATACTTAATTGTTAGGCTAAATTTCCATTATTAGAATTAAATCTATTTTGCCTTAATAATCACTTATCCCTTAAGTGTGCCAAAAACCCAAAATGGCACATCATGACTTCTAAGACCTAATTGTCTCAATTTAATCAATTTTCAACTTCTCAAAGCACATTGGCACATCCTAAAGTGTCAACTCTACCATGGTTAGGTTAACTATCCATCCACTTAGGGTTGACACACCCTAACCCATCTAGCATGAATTGATCATGCTCCTAGGAACCCAATACCTATTGGAGCTCCTTGAGTTTACAAGGTATTCACTAAGGATAACTTCCCTAGATACCCTCCTAATGACCCTTCTAGGCTTTGAAGCCTTAGTCATTTGGATCTTTCCTAGGTTAACTCTAGGGGTAACTCCCCTTGTAACATTCTTAGTGGCTTTCTTATGTTTCCTTGAAACCTTAGCCACATACACCTACCTTGGTTAACCTTAGGGATGACTTCCCTATTAACCTTGGTTTTCCTAGACCTAGATATTGTTCCATAATCGAATGGAACATCGTGGTAGGTCTTCTTGGGGTTAGGTTTGTGACCCAAACCTTTCTTCCTCCTTGATGGTTCTTGCCCCCTAGAAGATAAATTTTGACCATTATACCCCATAAATGAATTTGTCATTTTTGCTAGGGTCTTTTCCAATTTTTCAAGCCTTGACATCAAGGCTTGATTTTCTAATTCTAACTTTCCCAATTTTGATTGTTCATTAATCTTTTGGGAATAACACTTCCTAGGCATATGTCTATGATTCTTGGGATTAATGCTTAGGTGGTTCTCTACCTTCATAATAGACTCCCTAGGTAGAATGAGTCTAGAGTTATTAGTTCTAGACTTGTCCTTAGGTAAATTAACATGCTTAGCACCTAAACAATAAAATCTATTATTTTTACTAGCATGCTTTTCATGAGCAATAACAAGAGTACTAAAATAATTTCTAGCATGCTTTTTAACCTTAGAACTACAAGGTGCATTAAAATATATCTTAGGGTTTGCTTTAGAAGCTCCCCCTACTTGTGTAGCTCCTTCTTACCCCTTTTCCCTCCCCCTAGGGCATTGGCTTCAGTAGTGTCCCCGTTGATTGCACTTGAAACACACAATGTGCTCTTTACTTTTCCTAGCGAGGACTCCGGCATACTTTGATTTTTCTTAAACTTTTGGCGCTGACACTTTCTCCTTAGCCAATTTTGCACATTTCCTTTTGTAATGCCCGACTTCCCTACACTCAAAGCAAATTATGTGATCCTTATTTTTGTAGGTAACTCATGCTTATCGGAGGCTCATTGGCTCCCATGTACCCGGATTAAAATTTTCACTAATGAAAACTAATCCGGATGGGATGAGTTTCCTAAGCTCAACCAATTCGTCGTCGTGCTATCGACTTGAGCGATCACTTGAACAAACTAGTTGTTCAAGCAACCAAACTCTTCTAGTCGATTAGCCGCGGAAGAGATGACGGACGGATCGTCGATTTTTGTGTTTATCTTCGGGGTCCATGATTATACAAATACATACAAATGTAAACTAGTATAATCAACACATACAAACATATAAATAAGAACATGAAAAGATCAATAATAAAACTTGTAAAAGTTTTATACCTCGATCTTCTATCGTATGTCCTAACCTCCTTGTAGACTCCGTGTGGGCGAAGATCCTCCACAAGTTGAAGCTTCCAAGATCTCCTTCAATCCAAAGAAAGAAGAACTCTCCTTTCCTTCTTACTTGAGCCAACCACCAATTAACAAAGAATTGATGCCGCCGGCCCCAAGAATGGAGAGAACAAAATGGAAACAACCAAGGAACCGAACAAGGGACAAACCCTTGCTCCTAATGCCGCCGGCCAAGAGAAAAAGAAGAGGAGAAAAGGAATAGGTTGAGCGCCGACCAAGGAAGAAGAAGAGATCCTCTCCTCTGGTTGCCGCCCACTTTCCCTCAAACCTAGCCGCCCAACCAAGGAAAAAGAAATCTCTAGGGTTTCTTTTGCCCACTAATGGAAGAGCCAACCCTAATTTCAAAACCAACCTCTAACTCTTATTTCTTATTCCTTTGCCCAACCTATAGAGCCTTATTTATAGAGTTAGGCTTAAGCCTCCTTTAATCTCACCACCTCGGATCTAGGGATTTAATCTCAACCGTCGGATCTAGGGATTTAATCTCCACCGTCGGATCTAGGGTTTTATCCCCACCGTCGGATCTAGAGTTTAAGCCCAACAAACGGATCTAGGATTTCATCCCAACCGACGGATCTAGGGATTTAATCTCTCAACGTCGGTTCTAGAGATTTAATCTCATTGTTTTACATCCTTGGATCTAGAGCTTCATGAGGATTATATTAGGCTATGATAGGGACCATGAGGAGGAGTTGGATCTTGGCCACCCGATGGATCGGAACCACACAAACTTGATCCATCAATGATGTTCCATTCCACTAGAGGATCATCATTGAATTACCTCACCAACCCCCATAAATTAATATGGGCTCCATATATTATTTGTACATCCATCTCCCGTGTTTAAGATATCGAATGTTCACAATTGATTGATTTCTTGACCATCGATCAATTAACATCTAACTCCTCGAGTAGTACCACTCAACCTTATCATCATGTTGACTAAGTCAACCTGCAGGGTTTACATGATGAACCTTATGAGCTCCTCAAGGGGACATCATCAACCTAATATATAGGACACGGTTTCCTGCTATAATCAACGACAGACCATGTAAATAATATAATTTCCCAATTTACCGGGCATATTGATTTAATCCATAGAAATCTCACCCTCTGGTAAATCAAAGAAATAAATACTAAGTACATGTGCCCGTTATTATATTGGGATTAAGAGCATGAACAACATAATATCCGAGGTCCGATTCAATTATGTAGTCAGCAATAAATTGAATCACCTCTATGTCGGTCCTGCTCAATACACCTAAGTGTACTAGTGTAACTCTATGTTCAAGACAAAACAATACCAAGCTACACTACAACCATGCCAATGGTTTGTCCAAAACCATCTTGGTTGTGAGCCTATACTTATA
The DNA here is from genome assembly GCA_025175895.1 of Wurfbainia villosa. Lineage (NCBI taxonomy): Eukaryota > Viridiplantae > Streptophyta > Magnoliopsida > Zingiberales > Zingiberaceae > Wurfbainia > Wurfbainia villosa. The sequence goes on from CM045988.1 coordinate 38,108,954, forward strand.
TTCTACAAGGAACTGATAACATGATCTTCTGTGCCACACCAAGCACCATGTTATCTACAATGTAAAATATTAGACAATATGCACACATATAATAAATATAAAGTGCAAACAATGATCATGTGATTCTTATTTCAAAATAAAATGTTGTTACAAAAAGAGCTAGACTTTCAGTATACATTCCAACAATCTCCCACTTATACTAAAAGACTATGCTGTCATCACACTGCCATATATCTGATCCCCATGTCCTCCACATGCCTATCAAACGCTTTCGCTGGAAGGGCCTTAGTGAATGGATCCGCCAGGTTATCCTCTGATGCAATCTTGGCGACAGCTACTTCTCCTCGCTTTACGATTTCTCGTATCAGGTGGTACTTGCGCTCTATGTGTTTACTCGCCTTATGGGCTCGTGGTTCCTTCGAGTTTGCAACTGCACCACTGTTATCACAATAAATTGTGATAGTTCTGGGAAAACCAGGAATCACATCCAAGTCCATCAAAAATTTCCTGAGCCATACAACTTCCTTGACTGCCTCAGAGGCTGCCACATACTCAGCTTCCATGGTAGAGTCCGCCATGAATTTCTGGTGACACTCCTCCATACTATGGCTCCACCTCCAAAAGTAAACACAAACCCCGAGGTAGACTTACTCTTGTCCCTATCTGATTGGAAATCCGAATCCGTGTAACCCACAGGGACTAATTGATCTTCCCGGTATACCAGCATATAATCCCTAGTCCTTCTCAGGTACTTCAATATATGCTTTACCGCAGTCCAATTTCCCTGTCCAGGATTACTCTGATATCTGCTAACCATGCCCACGGCAAAGCAGATATCTGGTCTCGTACATAGCATAACATACATGAGGCTTTCTACTGTCGAAGCATAAGGAACCGCCTTCATCTCCTCTATCTCCTTTGATGTTTTAGGACACATCTCTTTAGATAAAGGAACTCCATGCCTGAAAGGTAGAAAACCCTTCTTGGAGTTATGCATGCTAAAACGAGCTAGGACCATGTCTATGTATGAAGCTTGAGATAAGCACAACATCCTTTTCTTGCGATCCCTTATAACTTTGATCCCAAGGATGTGTCCCACTTCTCCCAAGTCCTTCATGTCAAACTGTTTGGACAACCATACCCTTACGTCTGATAACACTTTGATATTGTTGCCAACTAACAAAATGTCATCTACGTATAGTACAAGAAATACCACTATGTTTCCGTCACATCTTTTGTATACACATGGCTCATCCGAACTTTAAATAAATCCATATGACTGGATTACCTCATCAAAACGGATGTTCCAAGATCTCGAAGCTTGCTTCAATCCATAAATGGACCGATTAAGCTTACACACTAGATGCTCTTTGCCTTTAGCAATGAATCCCTCTGGTTGCTGCATATAGATGTTCTCCTCAAGACTTCCGTTAAGGAAAGCTGTCTTGACATCCATCTGCCAAATCTCATAATCCATATGAGCAGTTATAGATAAGAGAATCCGAATAGACTTAAGCATACTCTTGGCGAAAAAGTCTCCTCATAATCGATACCCTCTTTACGAGTATACCCTTTTATGAAGCCTAGCTTTGAAGGTCTCAACCTTCGTCTACTCCTCTCTTTCTCTTGTAGATCCACTTGCATCCAATGGCTTTCACACCATCGGGTGGTTCTACTAGCTCAGACATGATTAGAATCCATAGATTCTATCTCGAATTCATCGCTCTTTGCCAAGATCGCATCTCTATCTTGGATTGCCTCGTCATATGTCAGGATCGGGTTCATGTTGCCAGGACTAAATCGAAGATTCTCCCAAGAACATGAATCTCTCGGGTTGTCTAACAACCCTCCCACTCTGACAGTGCCTCCCAGTGTATGCTCTGTGACCGCAGCGGTGCGATGACTTGTGGTATCTCCTCTTGTCTGCAGGTGATGCTGAAGTCGGGACTTCCCCTGTCAACTCCTCAAGAATAATCCTACTCGTGGGCTTGTGGTTCATCACATAGTCCTCCTCTAGAAATCTGACATTCATTCTCACGATCACCTTCTGATCTCTAGGATTATAAAACAAACTACCTTTCGTTCCTTTATGGTACCCCACGAACATGCACACTTCTGTACGAGGTTCCAACTTACCAGCATCAGCCTTCAACACATGTGTTGGACTACCCCAAATCCGAATATGTCTTAGACTAGGCTTTCGCCCAGTCCACAATTCTATGGGAGTAGAAGGTACTAACTTAGATGGAACCAAGTTCAGAATGTGTGCTGCCATTTCCAGAGCAAACCCCCAGAACGAATCAGGTAACTCAGAATAACACATCATCGATCTGACCATCTCCATAAGAGTCCTATTCCTTCGCTCCTCCACACCATTCTGCTGGGGTGTGCTAGGTGCGGACAATTGGGATTGAATCCCAGCCTCTGATAAGTAACTCTTAAACTCTCCCAAGAGGTACTCGCCACCATGATCAGATCGTAGTGTCTTGATACTTTTACCTTGACGGTTCTCCACATCAGCCTTGAATTCTTTGAATCTGTCAAAGCATTCAGACTTGCGGCGCATCAAGTAAATGTATCCATACCTTGAATAATCGTCTATAAAAGAGACGAAGTATTCAAAGCCACCTCTAGCCTGGATAGACATAGGACCGCACAGATCAGAATGAACCAATTCTAACACATCTTTGGCCCTATACCCCTTGGCCTTGAAAGACCTCTTGGTCATTTTACCTTCCAAGCAAGATTCGCAGGTTGGGAGATCCTCCACCACTAATGAACCCAAAGGTCCATCAGCTATCAACCTTTGAATTCTACTCAGGTTAATATGACCAAGTCTTAGGTGCCAAAGATATGTCTGGTTCATTTTCGAAGGTTCTTTTCTCTTATTGGACTTAGAAGATGAGTTATTCACTTCTATATGCATCGTGGGAGCTTTTGGTTCAAGAGTATACAAATTGCCAACCAATGTACCTGAATAGATAATCTCTCTATTTCTTTTTATAACAACTTTGGCATTAAAAGAAACAGAATATCCATCCATAAACAATTTAGAAACCGAAATCAAATTCTTTCTAAATGTAGGTACATAAAAACAATTTCTCAAAACCAAACTTTATTTCTATCAAACAATAAATAAAGGTCTCCCACTGCAATAGCCGCTACCTTTGTAGCATTTCCCATGTAGACGGTAATTTCTCCTTCAGCTAGTCGTCGGGTTTCTTGGAACCCCTACAAAGAATTGCAGACATGATCAGTGGCTCTCGTATCTACACACCAGGTACCGGTAGATAACACCACTAAACATGTTTCAACGACTAAGGCAGAAGATATACTTTTGTTCTGCTTAAGGTTGGGGAAGTCTTTCTTCCCATGTCCAGTCTGTTTACAAGTGAAGCACTTGCCTTTCGGCTTCTTCACTCCTCCCTGAGATCCTCCCACCACCTTTGCTCCACCTTGTTTCTTCTTCTTCTTGCCTTTCGACTTAGAAGTAGAAACCTTCTGAACAACCATGGCTTCCTGCCTAGCAGCTCGATTCTAGTATCCGAAAAGTTTCTTTTCCCCAGAATCATCCGCAGGCTCAGGAGGACACTCATCGATAGTTAAGACACTACCCAAATTTCTTTTCCAATCAATATTATTTGGGTACAGTAAGTTTGTTTCCTTTAGCATCATAGTAAGTGGGTTGAAAGCCATTTGAAAATCCTAAGAATCACAATGATCAAAATATTAGATTTCAAATATTATTGATTCCTCAAAACAATAAAATTCCGAAATCAACCAACACCTCAAAACACCGAGAATATCGCATGCCACGATAGTGTGGGCGATATCTGAATTCTACATTTGTAAGAGGAGGTTTTACCCATTAATTTTATTATCTTGTCAACCTTACTTTTTGACAAATAAAATTAATAGTTGGTTCCTCTTTGGCCCTACAAATAAGCGGTGACTCGATGGGGAGGATACTTTTTATTTGCATCTAAGTGTGCACCATTACACGATACTAAGAGAATTATCTCGGATTATGTGCCTTACCAATGGGGAAGTACACACGCTCCTAAATAATTTCCTATAACCATTATTTGACCTAGTGATCCGCAAACAAACTCATCCGATGGGGAGGAAGGCACTCAGAGCCGACACACAAGTTTGTTGCATCACACGTCAAATTGTAATGGAGGCCGTGGGAATTAATTAAAATATCCCTCTCCCACTTAGTAAATTGAAAATGAGGAATTTTCAAGCACACACAACATGCATATAAAACAAATCAGCAATAAATATGGAAAAAAATAGATTTTTTTTCAACTATTATGGCTTTGTTCTCCAATATGCGTCCCGTCGTGTCGCCACCTCGTCCGCTCCACCTTTTCCCGTGCACAAGTCACCAAAGCGATCCGAGCCGAGATAATCTATTTTAATTTACATCCATCGATCCTATACTCCACGAAGGAGTGTACAAATAATCTAGATCGAAAGTAAACTAAAATGATCGGCTAAATAATGCCGTATTTAATTACAAAAATTAAATACTAATCTAGCCTCGTCAACCCCGAGGATTCAAATGATATACATATAATCAGACACAAATAATCACATACACACATATAGGCATAATAGTCGGATCTTATGCCTGCAACCAAAAAGTTAGCCTGTGCACATTCTACTATTATCTGGCATACTCAATATATGATATGTGCATGAAAGTAACTGAATCCAAAACACACAAAACCGGAAACCCTGGCTCTGATACCATTTATAGGTAACTCATGCTTCTCGGAGGCTCATTGGCTCCCATGTTCCCGGATTAAAATTTTCACTAATGAAAACTAATCCGGATGGGATGAGTTTCCTAAGCTCAACCAATTCATCGTCGTGCTATCGACTTGAGCGATCACTTGAACAAACTAGTTGTTCAAGCAACCAAACTCTTCTAGTCGATTAGCCACGGAAGAGATGACGGACGGATCGTCGGTTTTTGTGTTTATCTTCGGGGTCCATGATTATACAAATACATACAAATGTAAACTAGTATAATCAACACATACAAACATATAAATAAGAACATGAAAAGATCAATAATAAAACTTGTAAAAGTTTTATACCTCGATCTTCTATCGTATGTCCTAACCTCCTTGTAGACTCCGTGTGGGCGAAGATCCTCCACAAGTTGAAGCTTCCTAGATCTCCTTCAATCCAAAGAAAGAAGAACTCTCCTTTCCTTCTTGCTTGAGCAAACCACCAATTCACAAAGAATTGATGCCGCCGGCCCCAAGAATGGAGAGAACAAAATGGAAACAACCAAGGAACCGAACAAGGGACAAACCCTTGCTCCTAATTCCGCCGGCCAAGAGAAAAAGAAGAGGAGAAGAGGAATAGGTTGAGTGCCGACAAAGGTAGAGGGAAGAGATCTAGGAGTCGGCCACACCCTAGGAAGAAGAAGAAGAGATCCTCTCCTCTAGTTGCTGCCCACTTTCCCCTCCAAAACCTAGCCGCCCAACCAAGGAAAGGAAAGCTCTAGGGTTTCTTTCCGCCCACTAATGGAACGCCAAACCCTAGTTTCCAAAACCAACCTCTAACTCTTATTTCTTATTCCTTTGCCGCCCAACCTATAGAGCCTTATTTATAGAGTTAGGCTTAACCCTACTTTAGTCTCCACCGTCAGATCTAGGGTTTCATCCCAACTGTTGGATCTAGGGTTTTATCCCAACCGTCGGATCTAGGGTTTCATCCCAACCGTCGGATCTAGGGATTTAATCTCAACCGTCGGTTTTAGAAATTTAATCTCCACCGTCGGATCTAGAGATTTAATCTTAACCGTCGGTTCTAGAGTTTTGTTTTACATCCTTGGATCTAGAGCTTCATGAGGATTATATTAGGCTACGATAGGGACCATGAGGAGGAGTTGGATCTTGGCCACCCGATGGATCGGAACCACACAAACTTGATCCATCAATGATGTTCCATTCCACTAGAGGATCATCATTGAATTATCTCACCAACCCCCATAAATTAATATGGGCTCTATATATTATTTGTACATCCATCTCCCCGTGTTTAAGATATTGAATGTCCGTTAATTGATTGATTTACTGACCATCAATCAATTAACATCTAACTCCTCGAGTAGTACCACTCAACCTTATCATCATGTTGACTAAGTCAACCTGCAGGGTTTACATGATGAACCTTATGAGCTCCTCAAGGGGACATCATCAACCTAATATATAGGACATAGTTTTCTGCTATAATCAACGACACACCATGTAAATAATATCATTTCCCAACTTACCGGGCATATTGATTTAATCCATAGAAATCTCACCCTATGGTAAATCAAAGAAATAAATACTAAGTACATGTGCCCGTTATTATATCGGGATTAAGAGCATGTACAACATATTATCCGAGGTCCGATTCAATTATGTAGTCAGCAATAAATTGAATCACCTCTATGTCGGTCATGCTCAATACACCTAAATGTACTAGTGTAACTCTATGTTCAAGACAAAACAATACCAAGCTACACTACAACCATGCCAATGGTTTGTCCAAAACCATCTTGGTTGTGAGCCTCTACTTATATTCTACAGAGGCGATAACATGATCTTACATGCCACACCAAGCACCATGTTATCTACAATGTAAAATATTAGACAATATGCACACATATAATAAATATAAAGTGCAAACAATGATCATGTGATTCTTATTTCAAAATAAAATGTTCATACAAAAAGAGCTAGGCTTTCAGTATACATTCCAACAATCTCCCACTTATACTAAAAGACTATGCTGTCATCACACTGCCATACATCTGATCCTCATGTCCTCCACATGCCTATCAAACGCTTTCGCTGGAAGGGCCTTAGTGAATCAATCTGCCAGGTTATCCTCTGATGCAATCTTGGCGACAGCTACTTCTCATCGCTTTACGATTTCTCGTATCAGGTGGTACTTGCTCTCTATGTGTTTACTCGCCTTATGGCCTCGTGGTTCCTTCGAGTTTGCAACTGCACCACTGTTATCACAATAAATTGTGATAGTTCTGGGCAAACCAGGAATCACATCCAAGTCCATCAAGAAGTTCCTGAGCCATACAGCTTCCTTGGTTTGCCTCGGAGGCGCCACATACTCGACTTCCATGGTAGAGTCCGCATTTTACATACTATGGCTCCACCTCCAAAAGTAAACACAAACCCCAAGGTAGACTTACTCTTGTCCCTATCTGATTGGAAATCCGAATCCGTGTAACCCACAGGGACTAATTGATCTGCCCGGTAAACCAACATATAATCCCTAGTCCTTCTCAGGTACTTCAATATATGCTTTACCGCAGTCCAATTTCCTTGTCCAGGATTACTCTGATATCTGCTAACCATGCCCATGGCAAAGCAGATATCTGGTCTTGTACATAGCATAGCATACATGAGGCTTCCTACTGTCGAAGCATAAGGAACCGCCTTCATCTCCTCTATCTCCTTTGATGTTTTAGGACACATCTCTTTAGATAAAGGAACTCCATGCCTGAAAGGTAGAAAACCCTTCTTGGAGTTCTGCATGCTAAAACGAGCTAGGACCGTGTCTATATATGAAGCTTGAGATAAGCACAACATCCTTTTCTTGCGATCCCTTATAACTTTGATCCCAAGGATGTGTCCCACTTCTCCCAAGTCCTTCATGTCAAACTGTTTGGACAATCATACCCTTACATCTGATAACACTTTGATATTATTGCCAACTAACAAAATGTCATCTACGTATAGTACAAGAAATACCACTACGTTTCCGTAACATCTTTTGTATACACATGGCTCATCCGAACTTTGAATAAATCCATATGACTGGATTACCTCATCAAAATGGATGTTCCAAGATCTGGAAGCTTGCTTCAATCCATAAATGGACCGATTAAGCTTACACACTAGATGCTCTTTGCCATTAGCAATGAATCCCTCTGGTTGCCGCATATAGATGTTCTCCTCAAGACTTCCGTTAAAGAAAGCTGTCTTGACATCCATCTGCCAAATTTCATAATCCATATGAGCAGCTATAGATAAGAGAATCTGGATAGACTTAAGCATAGCTACTGGCGAAAAAGTCTCCTCATAATCGATACCCACTTTCTGAGTATACCCTTTCGCAACAAGCCTAGCTTTGAAGGTCTCCACCTTCCCGTCTACTCCTCTCTTTCTCTTGTAGATCCACTTGCATCCAATGGCTTTCACACCATCGGGTGGTTCTACTAGCTCCCAGAAATTATTAGAATCCATAGATTCTATCTCTGAATTCATCGCTCTTTGCTAAGATACCGCATCTCTATCTTGGATTGCCTCGTCATATGTCTAGGGATCAGGTTCATGTTCGCCAGGGACCAAATCAGAAGATTCTCCTAAGAACATGAATCTCTCGGGTTGTCTAACAACCCTCCCACTAAGACGAGGTGCCTCCTGTGTATGCTCTGTGACACGTGGTGCAGTGACTTGTGGTATCTCCTTTTGTACCGGTGGTACTGAAGTCGGGACTTCCCCTGTCAACTCCTCAAGAACAATCCTACCCGTGGGCTTGTGGTTCATCACATAGTCCTCCTCTAGAAATCTGACATTTGTTCTCACGATCACCTTCTGATCTCTAGGATTATAAAACAAACCACCTTTCGTTCCTTTAGGGTACCCCACGAACATGCACACTTCTGTACGAGGTTCCAACTTACCAGCATCAACCTTTAGCACATGTGCTGGACTACCCCAAATCTGAATATGTCTTAGACTAGGCTTTCGCCCAATCCACAATTCTATGGGAGTAGAAGGTACTGACTTAGATGGAACCAAGTTCAGAATATGTGCTGCCGTTTCCAGAGAAAACCCCCAGAATGAATCAGGTAACTCAGAATAACTCATCATCGATCTGACCATCTCCATAAGAGTCCTATTCCTTCGCTCCGCCACACCATTCTGCTGGGGTGTGCCAGGTGCGGACAATTGGGATTGAATCCCAGCCTCTGATAAGTAACTCCTAAACTCTCCCAAGAGGTACTCGCCACCACGATCAGATCGTAGTGTCTTGATACTTTTACCTTGACGGTTCTCCACATCAGCCTTGAATTCTTTGAATCTGTCAAAGCATTCAGACTTGTGGCGCATCAAGTAAATGTATCCATACCTTGAATAATCATCTATAAAAGAGACGAAGTATTCAAAGCCACCTCTAGCCTGGATAGACATAGGACCGCACAGATCAGAATGAACCAATTCTAACACATCTTTGGCCCTATACCCCTTGGCCTTGAAAGGCCTCTTGGTCATTTTACCTTCCAAGCAAGATTCGCAGGTTGGGAGATCCTCCACCACTAATGAACCCAAAGGTCCATCAGCTATCAACCTTTGAATTCTACTCAGGTTAATATGACCAAGTCTTAGGTGCCAAAGATATGTCTGGTTCATTTTCGAAGGTTCTTTTCTCTTATTGGACTTAGAAGATGAGTTATTCACTTCTATATGCATCGTGGGAGCTTTTGGTTCAAGAGTATACAAATTGCCAACCAATGTACCTGAACAGATAATCTCTCTATTTCTTTTTATAACAACTCTGTCATTAAAAGAAACAGAATATCCATCCATAAACAATTTAGAAACCGAAATCAAATTCTTTCTAAATGTAGGTACATAAAGACAATTTCTCAAAACCAAAACTTTATTTCTATCAAACGATAAATAAACGTCTCCCACTGCAATAGCTGCTACCTTTGTAGCATTTCTCATGTAGACGGTAATTTCTCCTTCAGCTAGTCGTCGGGTTTCCTGGAACTCCTGCAAAGAATTGCAGACATGATCAGTGACTCTCGTATCTACACACCAGGTACCGGTATATAACACCACTAAACATGTTTCAACGACTAAGGCAGAAGATATACCTTTTTTCTGCTTAAGGTTGGGGAAGTCTTTCTTCCCATGTCCAGTCTGTTTACAAGTGAAGCACTTGCCTTTCGGCTTCTTCACTCCTCCCTGAGATCCTCCCACCACCTTTGCTCCACCTTGTTTCTTCTTCTTCTTGCCTTTCGGCTTAGAAGTAGAAATCTTCTGAACAACCATGGCTTCCTGCCTAGCAGCTCGATTCTGGTATCCGAAAAGTTCCTTTTCCCCAGAATCATCTGCAGGCTCAGGAGGACACTCATCGACAGTTAAGACACTATCCAAATTTCTTTTCCAATCAATATTATTTGGGTACAGTAAGTTTGTTTCCTTTAGCATCATAGTAAGTGGGTTGAAAGCCATTTGAAAATCCTAAGAATCACAATGATCAAAATATTAGATTTCAAATATTATTGATTCCTCAAAACAATAAAATTCCGAAATCAACAAACACCTCAAAACACCGAGAATATCGCATGCCACGATAGTGTGGACGTATACGAATTCTACATTTGTAAGAGGAGGTTTTACCCATTAATTTTATTATCTTGTCAACCTTACTTTTTGACAAATAAAATTAATAGTTGGTTCCTCTTTGGCCCTACAAATAAAAGCTGTGACTCCGATGGGGAGGATACTTTTTATTTGCATCTAAGTGTGCACCATTACACGATACTAAGGGAATTATCTCGGATTATGTGCCTTACCAATGGGGAAGTACACACGCTCCTAAATAATTTCCTATAACCATTATTTGACCTAGTGATCCGCAAACAAACTCATCCGATGGGGAGGAAGGCACTCAGAGCCGACACGCAAGTTTGTTGCATCACACGTCAAATTATAATGGAGGCCGCGGGAATTAATTAAAATATCCCTCTCCCACTTAGTAAATTGAAAATGAGGAATTTTCAAGCACACACAACATGCATATAAAACAAATCAGCAATAAATATGGAAAAAAACAAAATTTTTTCCAACTATTATGGCTTTGTTCTCCAATATGCGTCCCGTCGTGTCGCCACCTCGTCCGCTCCACCTTTTCCCGTGCACAAGTCACCAAAGCGATCCGAGCCGAGATAATCTATTTTAATTTACATCCATCGATCCTATACTCCACGAAGGAGTGTACAAATAATCTAGATCGAAAGTAAACTAAAATGATCGGCTAAACAATGCCATATTTAATTACAAAAATTAAATACTAATCTAGCCTCGTCAACCCCAAGGATTCAAATGATATACATACAATCACATACACACATATAGCCATAATAGTCGGATCTTATGCCTGCAACCAAAAAGTTAGCCTACGCACATTCTACTATTATCCGGCATACTCAATATATGATATGTGCATGAAAGTAACCGAATCCAAAACACACAAAACCGGAAACCGTGGCTCTAATACCATTTGTAGGTAACTCATGCTTCTCGGAGGCTCATTGGCTCCCATGTCCCCGGATTAAATGAAAACTAATCCGGATGGGATGAGTTTCCTAAGCTCAACCAATTCGTCATCGTGCTATCGACTTGAGCGATCACTTGAACAAACTAGTTGTTCAAGCAACCAAACTCTTATAGTCGATTAGCCGCGGAAGAGACGACAGACGGATCGCCGGTTTTTGTGTTTATCTTCGGGGTCCATGATTATACAAATACATACAAATGTAAACTAGTATAATCAACACATACAAACATATAAATAAGAACATGCAAAGATCAATAATAAAACTTGTAAAAGTTTTATACCTCTCGATCTTCTATCGTATGTCCTAACCTCCTTGTAGACTCCGTGTGGGCGAAGATCCTCCACAAGTTGAATCTTCCTAGATCTCCTTCAATCCAAAGAAAGAAGAACTCTCCTTTCCTTCTTGCTTGAGCCAACCACCAATTCACAAAGAATTGATGCCGCCGGCCCCAAGAATGGAGAGAACAAAATGGAAACAACCAAGGAACCAAACAAGGGACAAACCCTTGCTCTTAATGCCGCCGGCCAAGAGAAAAAGAAGAGGAGAAGAGGAATAGGTTGAGCGCCGACCAAGGTAGAGGGAAGAGATCTAGGAGCCGGCCACACCCTAGGAAGAAGAAGAAGAGATCCTCTCCTCTAGTTGCCGCCCACTTTCCCCTCCAAAACCTAGCCGCCCAACCAAGGAAAGGAAAGCTCTAGGTTTTCTTGCCGCCCACTAATGGAAGGCCAAATCCTAGTTTCCAAAACCAACCTCTAACTCTTATTTCTTATTCCTTTGCCGCCCAACCTAAAGAGCCTTATTTATAGAGTTAGGCTTATGCCTCCTTTAATCTCCACCGTCGGATCTAGGGTTTCATCCCAACCGTCGGATCTAGGGTTTTATCCCAACCGTCGGATCTAGGGTTTCATCCCAATCGTCGGATCTAGGGATTTAATCTCAACCGTCGGTTCTAGAGATTTAATCTCCACCGTCGGATCTAGAGATTTAATCTTAACCGTCGGTTCTAGAGTTTTGTTTTACATCCTTGGATCTAGAGCTTCATGAGGATTATATTAGGCTATGATAGGGACCATGAGGAGGAGTTGGATCTTGGCCACCCGATGGATCGGAACCACACAAACTTGATTCATCAATGATGTTCCATTCCACTAGAGGATCATCATTGAATTACCTCACCATCCCCCATAAATTAATATGGGCTCTATATATTATTTGTACATCCATCTCCCCATGTTTAAGATATCGAATGTCCGTCAATTGATTGATTTACTGACCATCAATTAATTAACATCTAACTCCTCGAGTAGTACCACTCAACCTTATCATCATGTTGACTAAGTCAACCTGCAGGGTTTACATGATGAACCTTATGAGCTCCTCAAGGGGACATCATCAACCTAATATATAGGACACAATTTCCTGCTATAATCAACAACACACCATGTAAATAATATCCTTTCCCAACTTACCGGGCATATTGATTTAATCCATAGAAATCTCACCCTCTGGTAAATCAAAGAAATAAATACTAAGTACATGTGCCCTTTATTATATCGGGATTAAGAGTATGTACAACATAATATCCGAGGTCCGATTCAATTATGTAGTTAGCAATAAATTGAATCACCTCTATGTCGGTCATGCTCAATACACCTAAGTGTACTAGTGTAACTCTATGTTCAAGACAAAACAATACCAAGCTACACTACAACCATGCCAATGGTTTGTCCAAAACCATCTTGGTTGTGAGCCTCTACTTATATTCTACAAGGAATTGATAACATGATCTTCTGTGCCACACCAAGTACCATGTTATCTACAATGTAAAATATTAGACAATATGCACACATATAATAAATATAAAGTGCAAACAATGATCATGTGATTCTTATTTCAAAATAAAATGTTCATACAAAAAGAGCTAGGCTTTCAGTATACATTCCAACAATTTTTATTAATTGCATTTGAGTTACCTAGAGTGATGGTAGGGGCCGAAGTTGATTCTTCATCCCTCCCGGAAATTGAAGCTTCTTCTTGCTCTTTCTCTTGCTCTGGTGATCTAACCTTCGATCCGGATATTGAGCATCTCTCAACTTCTGAGTATTCACCTTTTTGTGAGGATAAGCATTCTTCCTCGACTTCCTTTTCTGATTGAGCCGGTTTGGGATCTTCGTGGAATTTTACCAACTTATTCCACAACTCCGCAGCATCCCGATATTCACCTAGCTTAGACAAAATATCATAAGGTATTAATTTTATTAACATTTTTATTACCTTAACGATTGTCTTGAATTGTTGTCATTGCTCCTCGGTCCATCTTGATTTTTCAATTAGCTTGCCTTCTTCATCCCTAGGTATTTCGAAATCATCTTCAATTGTTAGCATCATATCAAAATCAATTTTGAAATATACCTCCATTCTATTCTTCCACCAAGAAAAGTCTCTTTCGAATTTAGGTGGACAAATGTTGATGTCAGCCATTTGATTTGCTTATCATGGCGGTGAGTCCAATGATAAGCTCCTCACTTTGATACCAATTGTAGGAACTTCCGTGAGCACTAGAGGGGGTGAATGGTGCGTTCGTTCGCTTGACAGAATTCGTTCATGCTTGATCGTCTACAACAATTGTTAGTGCAATGAAATAATAACAATACTAACACAAATACAAAAATATAAGCACATGTTGGTGCAATCGGCCTAGGTCATGATTGACCTGACTTAAGTTTGACTTGAGTAGTGTTTTGATGTTTGACATTGATGTTTGACAATATTTTGGGGAGATTATTGGTACAATCGACCCAAGTCATGATTGACTGGACTCAAGTTTGACTCGAGGGGTATTTTGATGTTTGATAATGGTTTGACCATTATTTGACTATATGGTTAACATGGGGTTGACCATATGATGGAAAGTCCAAGTCTTGTGCACTTGGCATGGAAAGTCCAAGTAGGACACTTGGCAATGGGAAAGTCCAAGTCATGGGTACTTGACATAGAAAAGTCTAAGCTTGAGTCTTGGCAAATGGAAAGTCCAACATTGGGTTGGTATGGAAAGTCCAAGGGTGTAGTCTTGGCCACATAAGTCCAAGGGTGTAGTCTTGGCGGTGAAAGTCCAAGTCATGGGTACTTGGAATTTGGAAAGTCCAAGAGTTGATATTGACAGCGTAAAGTCCAAGGGTGGAGTCTTGGTACCATAAGTCCAATGGTTAGCGGCGTAAAGTCTAAGCATGGTCTTGGCAGCGTAAGTCCAATATGCCTTGGCGGTGTAGACACCGTTAGCATGACAATAGCCGATAGAAGCACCTGAAGACTAGAGTATGGATGAATAAGTCATGGATGACTTGGAGGGATCCGATAGGCACGAGGCTGATGAAGTTGGCTAGAAGGCTTAGGTCTAGGCTAAGGGTGGTCTAGAAAGAGTATGGGGACACAATACTTGGGGTTAAATCTCATGTTTAAGGTTATCGGTTGACCGGGGCTTTATACCGATCAGATGGTCAAGTGTTTGACACTTGGCAATCGTGTTGACACTCAGCAGTCGACTAGAATTATGACCAGTTCGACTGCTGTGAGTCAACTAGTACTCAACTATGGTTTAGAGCCGAAAAAGCCTTGGCAGTCGACTGCTCATTATAGCAATCGACTGATGGCAGTCGACTGCCATGGATGGCAATCGACTGATGGTTTGATGTTACGAGCACAGAACATTCGATAGCCGACTAGGCAGTCGGCTATGACATTGGCAGTCGATTGATGATGTTGGCAGTTGACTGCCATGTGATTCGTTGGAGCTTTTCCAACGTGGATCAAGTCGTTGTCTCACAATGACAGTGTTGGCAGTCGACTGCCAAGCGCGAAAATAGCTCGAGTGCATGTTATAAAGGCAGCTCAAAGGGAAGGTTTTGGCAATGATTTCTTGGACATTTTTGAGGTGATTTGTTGGTGAAAATCAGGGTCTTCAAGCATGGTTCAAGCGATCATCAAGCAAGGATCCAAAGAAATAGTTGTAAAGTTTTCTTTACATTGTCTTTATGTATTTTCTTGTATTTTTTTCTTATTGTTGTAAGAATACTTGTATGAGATTTCTCCACCTCTGACTTGTTGAGAAGGAGTATTTGTGATTAGTGGTGGTTTTTACATCGCTAGGGCTCATTTGAGCCCAATCCATGGAGTAGGAACCTTACGATTCCAAACCATGTTATATTCTCGTGTTCTTGTGTATTATGTGTTTGTACATTTCGTTATTGCTTTATTATTATTCTGCTGCACATATTAATGATCATTGTAGACAAGCACATGAGAATGATCAAATTCCATGAACCAATGACAATGCTATTCACCCCCTCTCTAGCGGGCGCATAGGTCCTAACAAGTGGTATCAAAGTGAGGCCGCTCTTCAAGGATTAACAACCAAGAGAGCACCGCTAGAGGAACAAGATGGAGTTTGAAGGAAAATTAGGATGGGATATCAACACACCTCCACCATACGACCAAGAAGATTTTCTTGCATGGAGGACGAGAATGGAGACATTCTTGATCATAGAGGATTGGTTCATCATCATGGAAGGTTTTGAACCCCCTAGGGATAAGAAATGGGATGTCTTGAAATTGAAGAAGTGGACCCAAGAGCAACATCTAAAGTTCAAGACCGAAGTCAAGGTAACAAAACTTTTAGAAGATTTGATACCTAATGATATTTTGTCTAGACTAGGTGAATATCAAGATGCCAAGGAGCTTTAGAGCAAATTGACAAAGTTCCATGAAAGTCCATCACTGGCTCATGAAGGAGAGTGCTCATCCTCTCAAGCTCAAGAAGAAGCAAACACATCTTCATCCCAAGAGCTTAAGGATTCAGAGGTTGATAGGGAATCAATGTCCGGATCGGAAGAGGTGGAAGAAGTGGAAGAGGCCTTCACCTCTAGAATTGAGGGGGAGGAGAGATCATCTACTCCGGAGCAAACTCAAAAGAAACCATCTACCTTCGGTCAAGAAGAAGATGAAAAACCATTTCATTCCACCACCACTCTAGGTAACTCAAGCAATTTAATTAAAAATAAAAATCATATAATTTTCTTTGAGTGTAGGGAATATGGGCACTATAAGAGCAAGTGCCCTAAGAAGGTCAAGAAGGCTCCACCGATGCCAAAGGTTAAGAAGACCGGTGCCCCAACACACAAGAGCAAGGAGTACGTGGTGTGCTTCAAATGCCATCAAAAGGGACACTATAGAAGCCAATGCCCTAGGGGGAGTAAGAAGGTCGAAGAAGGAGCCACACATGTAGGGGGAGCTTTAAAAGCAAACTCTAAGGTATATTTCAATAACGCACCTTCGAATTTTAATAATAAAAGGCATGCTTTTAATGCTCTTGCAATTGTGCATAATCATGAAAAGCATGTTAGGAATAGAAATAACAAAATCTTTTGTTTAGGTGCCAAATCTTATAATTTTGGGTTTAAGGGCAAATCTTGAAATAATAATTCTAGACCTATTCTACCTAGGGAGACCATTAGGAAAATAGAGGATCACCTAGGTATCAACCCTAAATGGACTAGGCATATGCCTAGAAGGAATGATAATTCCCAAAGATTAAACAAAAATTCAAAAATTGGGCAATTAGAGCTAGAAAATCATGTCTTGAGGTCAAGACTTGAGAAATTGGAGAAGACCTTTGAGAAAATGCAA
This sequence comes from Wurfbainia villosa, assembly GCA_025175895.1. Taxonomy (NCBI): domain Eukaryota; kingdom Viridiplantae; phylum Streptophyta; class Magnoliopsida; order Zingiberales; family Zingiberaceae; genus Wurfbainia; species Wurfbainia villosa. The sequence goes on from CM045988.1 coordinate 38,126,022, forward strand.
AATTAATTTCAAGGGTCAAGTGATCAAAAATTTAGGTCTAGGAGTCAAAGTCAAAGGCCTAGGAAACAAGAACCATCCATGGGGAATAAAGGTTTGGGTCACAAACCTAAGCCCAAAAGGACTTATCATAGTGTTCCATTCGATTATGGAACACAATCTAGGTCTAGGAAAACCAAGGTCAATAGGGAAGTCATCCTTAAGGTTGAACAAGGTAGGTGCTTAGTGGCTAAGGTTTCAAGGGAACTTAGGGAAGCCATTAAGAAGGTTCCAAGGAGTTACCCTAGAGTTAACCTAAGTAAGACCCAAATGACTAAGGATTTCTAAGCCTAGGAGGGTCATTAGAAGGGTATCTAGGAAGTTATCTCTAGTGAATACCTAGTAAATCCAAGGATTTCCAATAGGTATTGGGTTCCTAGGAGCGTGATCGATACATGCTAAATGGGTTTAGGTGTGCCAACCTTGAATGGATAGGTAGTTAACCTAACCATGGTAAATGTGACACTTTAGGTCATTTCCAATGTAATGGGGTACTTTGGAAATAAGGATGATTTTTATATACTAAAGGTTTTTAGGATGTGCCAATATAATTTATGAAAGTTGAAAAATCAATCAAATTGGCACAATTAGGGTTATAGGTCATAGTGTGTCATTTTGGATTTTTGGCACACTTAGGAGATAAATGATAATATGACAAAATGAATTTAATCATAACAAATGACAACTAATATTAAAGTTTAGGTATTTCTATGCCTTATATTTTATTTGCCATGCTTTGATTGCCATATACCATGTCATGACATCATATCTACTTTTAATTATATAATATATCATGATCATGCTTAGGATTAAAGTTAACTGTCATGTATGTTTAGATTTATATCACATGCCATGACATCATGATTATTGGCTATGCTTATTTATGCTATTCATTTTATGCCATAATCATCATACATGCATTTTAAGTTAATTTAAATTGATTTAAGGACAATTGACATGACTTGAAGTCTCATGTATAAGAGAATCAAGTAGTGTTGCCTTAAAAAAATGCATGAAACCCTAGATTAGGATGAACAAAACCCACATCTCACATTACATTGACATGTATGTGTATTGATACACCCTAGATACATGTGAGATGCTAGGATATGAGTTGAGTTCAAGGTGTATAGTTTTTGCATCTAGATGAACTAAAACTCATCTATATCATGTAGGGATCATTAGGAAAGCTAATGTACAAGTCATGTGCATTGAGCCCAAAGAACATGATCCAATATAAGGTTTTGAAATCATTTTAAAATCACTTTGAAAAAACCTGGTTCAACATATCTTTTGATAGAAGTCACCATTGATAGAGTTGATACAAAGTGAGCCCAAAACAATGAAGTTTTTTTCTCACTTTTGAACTTTGTATCAAACTCACTATTTTATGGGTAAATCATTTTTCAAATATTTTTAACCCATTGTATTGCTTATAAGTAATGTACGTATGGATTTTCACAATTTTTCAAAATACATAGAATTACTTATGTTTTTTCAAAACTTGATTTCTGAAATTGAAATTGATTTGAGTTATCGATGACCGCCACTTAATGGCAATGATCGATGAATGGCAATGAATTGACTATAAGGAGTCGATCGCTGTTCGATTTCGGGTAAACAAGGTTTGTTTAGCCCAATTTCAGCTATGGTAAGGTACCCTAACTACTCCTAACCTAGGATATGCTTTGGAAAGCATTAGAAAGGTAAAAATCCATTGGATATGGATTAGGAGAGGTGTAAGGGTGATTTAGCAATTGTAAGGGGTGGGAACGTTCAATGTTCATCTTATAATATTATTTTTGATGGTTTAGTGTTCCTATTGGCTTAGGGACTCTCCAAGGACATTGTTGGTGCAATGGTCAAGGGAGAGCAAGCCTTTAGGGGTAGATATCCATCATAGGATGATGGATGTATTCTTCCTCATGAGGGGGAGAAATGGGAATATGAGATGCCTAATTTGAAAATTGGGAGAGTTTATAGGAAGCCTTTCTTAAGTGATATGAGACTTATCACTAGGAAAAGTGAAGGCATCCTAGGTGTTTTTGACCAAGGGAGAGATTGTAAGATCTCATTGGGATATGAGACATTAACTGATGTGAGCAAAACATATAATGTTTTAGGATTAGTTTTCGCTCACATCTCAAAGCATTTTATGTTCGTTTCATGCATATTTTACATTATGTTGCATGCATTTCCTATTTTTTGGTTCGGAGATCTGCTCTGTTTACTTTTGTGTGCAGGATAGCATTTTATAGAGAAAACAGTGCAATTTCAGAGCAAAAGAAGACATTGCCAATTGGACGCAGAAGGGAACACGGCCAGGGCATGTTCCCACACATGGCCATGTTCAGAGGGCAAAAATGGTCGCCACGGCCTGACACACAACCAGACCATGTGTTTTCACACTGCCGTGTGACGACCCAGCAAATTAACACGACTAGGGTTTTTTTCCAGATTTTACAGTGATCCGACGTGATGTATATATAAGGAAAGCTCTGCCCAAACCCTAGGGGGAAGGTATGATGGCTGGGATGACACTCTGAAGCCCTGAAAAGCTTCGGGAACTAGCAACGGGGAGGAAGAACGCTGTTGGAGGTCATGATTCTGCACTTCGACGCCGAGGAGAAGACCTACATTGCATTGTAAATCTTATTCTTTGTGTAAATTCTATTGTTTATATGAATATGATCATGCCTTGTGTTTCTTCTCTCGTATCTATGGAGTAGACTCTCTGATTCTTGGATTAGGGAGTAGTTTATGTTGAGTCGGAACATGTTAATTCAAATATCTTTTCGTTCTTGAATTTATATTTACAATTGGTGTTTTGGTTTAGATCTATAGTTATCATTTTGGTTTTCTAGTCATTGTGCTTAGCCGATACGAGGGGTGACAACCCTCGTATCAAAGATTTAGGGGAATTAAAGAGGAACCTAAGGGTTAGCCACATCGTCGATAATTGTGGGTAGAAGGATACGATAGAGTAGGATACGCGCCTCGTTTTTGACTTGTTGCAGGGATTGATTCGACATCCTCGTATCGACTATCCCATCCTAAAGCCAGGGGTTTACCTGGTATGACAAAGGTAGCTCCCGATAGACGCGAAGACTCATTAGGGGAGTGTATGATGTCCTTTCCACAAAACCATAACTAGAAACCTAAGCAAACCCAATTGACAACGTGTTCCTCGAAACACAAAAGAAATTGAAATCCTAGAATCCATCTAAAGACCCATAGCGACCCTTCTTTTCCTTCGTGTGACACCGTATTAGAGTTAGAACCGCAGACATCCCTCCTAATTGCAACCCTTAGAGTATAGTCACGAACAATAACATCCACTGAACAAATCGGTACTCGAATCTCAGTCCTTGTGAGATCAATAATCTTTTTATTACTTGACTACATCCGTGCACTTGTGGGCGTTGAGCGCGAGTGCGCGTTTCAAGTCCTCGATGGTCTCCGTCACGAGATTTGAGGTCACATTCGCGTGTATCAAGTTTTTGGCGTCGTTGTCGGGGACTGATTAATTCGATATTGAATCAAGATAGTGGATAGTTGGATTGGACTTAGGTTAGATTTATTTACTTGCTTATTTTTATTTGTTATTTTTTATTTTTATTTTATCTGAATTTTTAGATTTTTCATATCTAGATTTAGTTTTTAATTTATTTTAGCAGTGAATCTCAATTTCTTATTTGCTCTTTGATTAGTTAGCTAGATTAGTTTATTTCCTGTTTCTAAACCTTAGGTAGATACTCCTAATTTTGTGGCTTGGTTCTTCGTATGCTTAGACTCTTAGGATTGGAAGGCCTGATTCTGATCGATTTAGAAATCGAATGAACCTATCACCATCGGAAAGCCGAACAGAAGAGGATGGAGGACCAAGTGCATTCAAGTGAATATAGGTAGCCGACCCTTGCGGGATTATGCAACCCCTAGCGCTAAAGAATTTAGGCGGAGTATAGTTGGACCATCCATTTCAGCAAACAACTTTGAACTGAAGCCAACACTCATACATATGGTTCAGCAGAGTCAATTCGGAGGAGCTGCGACTGAAGACCCGAACTGGCACCTGGAGTCATTCTTGGAGATCTGCTCGATGATGAAGATGAATGGAGTCCATGCAGACACGATCTGCTTGAGCCTATTCTCATTCTCATTGCGGGATAAGGCTAAGGCATGACTTCACTCCTTGCCTTCGGGAAGCATTACTACATGGGAGCAGTGTGAGCAACAGTTCTTGAACAAATACTTCCCACCAAAAAAAACTGCTCACATGCGCCATCTGATCATAAGCTTCCATCAGAAGGAGGGGGAGTTCCTATTTGAAGCCTGGGATCACTATAAGAGGCTACTCTACTAATATCCCCACCATGGATTGGAAAGGTAGCTGGTGATCCACATCTTCTACAATGGGATCACATACGCCACAAAGATGTCCCTCGATTCTACCATAGGAGGAGCACTTATGAATAAGATTATAGAGAAAGCTGAGGAGTTAATAGAAGAGGTGACCCAGAACCACCATCAATGGGCTTTCGAACATGGTCATCCTGCTCCTGCAGTGGGATGACATGCTGTCAACTCTGTGGATCACCTAGTAGTGAGAATGGATGCGCTTAGCAAACGATTCGACTCTTTAAATCCTACATCTGCATGTGCAACCATTGACTTTGGAGAAGGAGCAGCAACGTATCGAGAGGACTACTATGGAGGGCAGGGTGACTTAGAAGAGCAGATTGAGCATTGCGATGCGGTTGGGGACTACAATCAAAGGCCCAACAACCCATACTCCAGTACTTACAACCCCGGATGGAAGAACCACCTGAACTTTTCCTATCGGAATAACTCGGGGAACTTCTAATCATTAGAAGGGTATGGGCAGCAGCAGGGCAATGGGCATCATCAACCACAGAAGTCTAGGTTAGAATTGATGATGGAAGACTTTATTTCTACCCAAACGAAGACCAATGAAGAGTTCCGTCACCAACATCAGAAAACAGAGGAGTCACTGAGAGACTTGAAGGCCACTGTTGATGGTCTTGCAAGTCACACAAGAATGTTGGAGACACAGTTGACCCAGATAGCCCAAACTGTGTCACAACCTATGGAGAGCTTTCCAGCATTACCTGAGCCGGGAAAATTTAAGGAAGAAGGAGGGTGCAGCGAGAAAGGAGCGCAAAGAAATAGATTCGCCAAGGGGTATACAACTATGATTTCCACACTACCTGACCAAGCCAAAATTGAGGACAAGATTCCACACCATCTTGAGGACCCTAGTGAATTTGTTATCCTCGCTCGATTTATGGGAAAGCTTCGTGACTTAGGGTCATCGGTGAGTGTGATGCCCTACATATACTACCTAGAGATGGGACTGGGAAGTATACAACCAACGAGCATAGCCATTCGCATGGCGGATGACACGATCAAGAAGCCTATTGGCATGTTAAAAGATGTGCCTGTGATCATTGAGAACTTCATGATATATACAGATTTTATCGTACTTGACACAGGACATGATCCCCAGAATTCCATCATCTTGGGAAGGCCCTTTTTGGCAATTGCGGGGGCATGCATAGATGTAAAGGCACATCAGATCTCCTTGGAGGTAGATGGAGAGATCATCATTTTCAACCTATCAGAGTGTAGAGCTCCCTACCTAGACGACTTTACTTTCAGCAGGATAAAGACAAGCCCATCGGATGTAGACACTGAGACGGATGAATGGATGTTCACAGAACCTCCAGAGCCAAGTTGATAATGGAGTATAGTCGAGCTAAATGACCTTAAACAAAGTGCTTCTTGGGAGGCAACCCAAGTTTGATTTTTAGATTTTCTCTTGATCGTGTTGCATTCATTTGGTTAATTTGAACTTTGATTTCCATTTCGTTTAGCATTAGGACCAAAAAGAACTTACTTGGTAAAAATAAAACCAATTTTTAGCTTACACGGCGAAGCATTTGAGAAAATTCAGACTGTTGTGCACAAGAGGAGAGAAAAAGGGGACACATGGCCTGGCCGTGTGTTTTCCCACGGCCTTGCCCGACCAAACTAAGGCACACATAGGCTAGCCGTGTGTTTTCACACAGCTGTGTCACGCGAGGTTAAAAAGGGCACACCAGGCATTTTTTCCCCAAACGTGCTGTGTGTTTCGATTTTTCTTGCCCTAGACGTGTGAATCCTTCCTCCCCACCACCTAGAAGCTTTTCCAATCTTCAAAGAAGCCAAAAGAAGTAAGGATGAGGAGAACCAAGCAATTGGTATCTCGATCTGGTGCTTCGGAGTGATGAGCAAGGACGAAGGTAACGCCTTACTAACCCTTCTTTTTCGCAACAATGAGCATATGGATAGATATAACATGCTTTCTACTCGTAAAATCACTGCAACTAGGTATCTTAATGAAGATTTACTAGAATCCTTAGGGTTGTTGGGTGACATTCAAGCCCTATTTGTAAAAATAGGGTGGGGAGAGATAATGGGGATAGGACACCCAACCTACCCTAGGATAGTTTTAGAATTTTTGAGTTCTTTAGAAGTTGAAGTTTTAATGGGTAGAGAGAGCGAAGAGGGCAGGATTACCTTTAGGATATTTAACATTGAGCATGGATAGACACTACACTAATGGAACTCATGCTTTGGCTTGACAAGTGGAGGAGAGAGAAGAACTCCTATAGGGTTCAACTCTCGAATCTTTTGGACTGAATTGATAGGAGAGCATGCTTACGACCCTTCTAGGTGTTGGGAATCGATTGGCCGGCTAGAGGGGGGTGAATAGCCCTCGTTCGATGGATGTCGTATTTTGCTCGTCTACAAAATGTTAGCGCAAGCGGAATATGCAAATATAAATAAAAACAAAGCAAAAGATAAACAAAACAATACAAACACTGAGATGTAACGTGGTTCACGGACTACGCTAATCCACCCGATTCGGTCCCATGGTGAATCACTCCGCCAAAGCCAATCACTATTGGTCTCTCATTTGCACCAAGCTAGGTGGAGGTAACCTTTACAATCAAGATCACTCTTCTTACAATAAGATTGAAGTAAAAACAAGTAAGAAGAGTAGGGAATCGTGTATGACACTTTGGGAGAAGTTTAGCTTCGTTCAGTTACGTATTGCTAAGCCTCATCCCCTTCCTTTTTATATAGGAAGAGGGTTTCTTCCGTTGACACGGAGCGATCGTGATGCCTCGATCGGTCGGGGTCTCTGTAATCGTGCAATAATTTGCTTTCCACGTTGGATTCCATCCAACGGTATTGGCATCAATCGACTGATGGCACCCATCAGTCGACTGATGTCAATCAGTCGAGTGCTCCGCGAGATCGACTCCATTCTGTGCCCGTGCACAGTGTCATCAGTCGACTGTCGTCCCTTGGCAGTCGACTGATCAAGCCACCGATCAGCCCGTCGCGATCGGTGATCAACAGATTCGGCCATATTAGACCGGTTGATCTAACCATCGACTCGGAGTAGTCATTGCCATGACATGGCGATCGGTGTTGTCGGGAAAACTCATCCGACACTTGGCCAAATGGCCAAGTTTCACCTAAGAGCTACCCCTTCCCGGGTTACATTCGCTCACTCTCATCTCTCGGAGTCCCTCGCCTTTGAAGTCTTCTTCGTTCGTGGCCACGTCCCTCGGCAGCATCAGGCCCACGGCTCTGCAATGCTCCTTCGCATCTCTTGCCTCGAAGTCTACTTCCTCCGGCTTCACTCCAAGCTTCTCGTCCGGCGGTCCCTCGGATGCTCCAAGCGCACGGCTTCCGCAAAGCAATCCTTCACCGACTCAAGGACCGAGTCATGAGTTGTGAAACTTGCCAAGGCTCCATGTGCGAATTACTAAGCCCTGCATGACTTCAACGCACATATCAAATCAACATAACAAACTAACTTAAACCCTTTGCCACACACATCAAAACCTTATCATGGCAAGAGATTGCCCTAACAATCTCCCCCTTTTTGATGTGTGGCAATCCATTTAAGTTAGGTAAAAATATTTGATATAAAATTTTAAGGTAAGAAAGCATGTAAACATAAACATGATATAGCAACATGCAACTCCTCCTTAATCCATGAAACTCTCTCTAATTTCTCCCCCTATCATAATTAACTTAAACATAATTATTTCTCTCCCTTTGACACCATCAAAAAGATTAACACTAAGTTATAAACTCATGGCATCAAGTATAATAGAAGGAAAATACCAAAAATTAGTCTAAAACGACCTTAACTGATTGCCAGATCGTAGTTCGGACTACCGATCGATTGTACGCAATTTCAGAACTTTCATGATTTAAGCATTATTAACTATTTATAGGCACGTTATCATCATCTAACACTATTTAAAAATGTTGTCCCGCCATCCTAAGTCAACCAAAATATGATATAGGTCAATTGCATATGGTTGACTACCCTAGGGTTATCCTAACCCTTAAAAATGGATTTTGGAACCCAAAATAAGTTCTTGCCTATGGGGTTCACTAGATACTCCTTAGGAATCCATTTCCTAGCTATTTCTTTCTTCTTATCTTGTCCCCTAGCAATTAGACATTTGTAGGCCTTTTCATTTTTCTTTTCTTTATAACCTAGGCCTTTTTTGTTGAAACTAGCTCTTTGGCTCCCTATGATCATGTTCAAGGTGTTGGAGCCTATAGTGAATTTTTCTAGGGCTTTTGTCAAGTAATCTACCTTTTCCCTTAGAGCCCTATTTTCATCCATACATGCATCACTAACATTAAATGACATATATTCATGTGAGCATGCATCATTTAAGCTAGAAGAAATATTTTCATTTTCATTTAAGCATGCTTTTTCTAGTTTATTTTCTAAGTCCTTAATTTGATCTAGCATGCTTTTGTTCTTCTTCTTAGCTCTAAATAAATCCCTAGTTAAGCTAGAAACCATGGAAACTATTTTCTTAGGAGTTAAGTTCGTTACCATAGTTTCCATATCCTCTTCTTCTTCTTCGGATGAGGAGGATGTAGAGGAGGCTCCCCCTTCATTTGAGCTCTCCTCACTTGTGCTTGATTCTTCATTAGAGGAGGAAGAGCAATCCAAGTCGTCGAAGGCCATCAATGCAAGGTTAGAGTAGACATGCTCTTCTTCATCGGATGAGGAAGAGGAGGCAAGGTCATCCCATGTCTTTGCTTTGAGAGCCATGGCCTTCCCCTTTTCCTTTGTCTTCTTCTCCTCTTTCTTCTTGCTCCCCTTCTTCTTCTTCTTTTCTTCCTTCTTTTTCTTCTCTTCCTTGCTCTTGTTTAGGAGGGGACAATTATCCCTTATGTGTCCCTCTCCTTGGCAATTGTAGCAAATGATTTTCCCCCTTGGTCTTCTATTCCTATCATTAGATTTATTAAAATGAAAACCCTTTAAAGCACGCCTTACCCTCCTTACCATATACGCTTCTTCCGTGCTATCCATGGAGGAGGAGGAGGATGCTTCGTCATCGGAGGAGGAGGGGATCTCTATCTTCTTCTTCCCCTTGTTTGCTATTAGTGCCACTCCCCTTGAAGGTTGAAACTTTGGCTCTTCTTGTATTCCTTCAAGCCTCATTTCGTGGAGCTCCATTGTTGAGAAAAACTCCTCCAAGGTACTTACTTCCAAGTTCTTGGAGATGTAAAATGAATCCACCATGGAGCTCCATCTTAAGGACCGGGGAAAGGCATCTATGACCTTCATTACCATATCCCGGTTGGAGAGCTTTTCACCTACACTTGTCAAACCGGTTAGAATTTCCTTAAATCTAGAGTGTAGGGATTTTACCTTCTCTCCCTTTTCGAGTTTGATATTGGACAATTGGGAGCGAAGGACGTCTCTCCTTGCTAGCTTCGCCTCGGATGTGCCTTCATGGATCTCTATTAATTTGTCCCACATTTCCTTGGCACTAGCACACTCTCCTATCTGGTCGACTTCTTGTTGGGGGAGGACATTGTTGGGACCCTTGGAATGGCTAGAGGGGGGGTGATTAGCCTTTCTTTCTACAAAAACGTTAGCGGAAGCAATACAAATATAAACACAAATAAAAGCAAGAAACAAAGCTAACACCCGATGTAACGTGGTTCGGAGATGACGCTCCTACTTCACAACAATCAGTAAGGTGGATTAACCCTAATCAATCTTCACTAGAACCTCCTTTGGATGAACCAAGGTGGAGAAACCTTATCTTACAATGCACTCCTCTTCTTTACAATGATGGAAGATTAGGATTAGAGAAGAGGAGGTTTTAGATTGCTAAAAACACTTGGAAAGCTTGGTGAGCACGTAGGTGTAGTTGGGAGCAAGAGCACTAGCTTCACCAAGCTCCCCATAGCCCCTTTTTATAGAAGAGGGGCTGTTTTTCCCATTGGGCTTCGATTAGTCGACTGATGCTTACCATCAGTCGACTGCCGCCGAAGCCAACGGCTTCTGAAACGCGATCTCCGCGGAGATTCATAGCCACAATCTCCAATGGCCAGGTGATCAGTCGACTGATCCCTCCATCAGTCGACTGATGGGGTGATCAGTCGAGTGATCAAGGCGATCAAGTCGATGCGATGCGTTGGCGATATTCCCTTGATCGATCGGTGATCACGATGTCGATCGGCTTCACTTGCCAAGCGATCGGTGATGGTTAGGGTTTCACCCTGACTCAGTCGAACGCCTGACCAGTCGACTGATACTCATCAAGTATGAGTAATTCATACTTGATTTTATACCCTAGACCTAGACTCAACCTTCTAGCTCCTCAATAAGCCTTGCGCCTTCAGGATCCCTCCGAGTCCGCGACTTGTTCATCCTTTGCGCTTTGCTTCCAAGAGCTTCCTTCGGTTTCGTCATGTCTTGGGTTGCCAAATGCTTGGACTTTACGCCGCAAAGACTACAAGCTTGGACTTATGCTGCCAAGACTTTACTTTGGACTTCCTTTGCTAAGGTTCACTTGGACTTTATGCTGCCAAGACTACAAGCTTGGTCTTACGCTGCCAAGTCCATCCCTTGTACTTCCTTTGCCAAGATCATACTTGGACTTCCCTGTCACTTAAACATTTTCGCAATTAGATCACAAGATATTGCCTAACTTAGATGATTATCCAAACATCAAAACATATATAAATGCTTGGAGCATTGTTGCACCAACAATCTCCCCCTTTTTGATGTTTGACAATCATTTAAGTTAGGTCTTTAAAAATACTCACATAATCATAATATGAATTATAACTTAAACACTCTTTCTCCCCTTTGTGGACATCAAAAAAAGAAGGATTCAAAAATGAAAGAATTAAAGGTGTTGGATCTTGGACTAAGGCATAAGATAGAAAATAAGCTCCCCCTTAATCCAAGATATGCTTTATAATGTGTAAACAATAGTTGAAGCAAAGCATATCAAAAATTTAAAAATAAAGTCCTAACTTTGCACCAACAATGGTTTTGGGGATGAAAAAGATATAATTTATGAAACCTCCCCCTAAAACACTGCATTAATTAGTCCTAAACCTTGTTTATACGCAATTTTATCATACTATAGTGTTAGGATATCAAAGATACACCAAATATCAGAAAATGGAGTTTATTATCAGAAAACACGATTGTATCAGTCATTGGTTTTGAACGATCATTACTAATCGAAATTTCAGCCTTTTCAGCCCAAATTCAGAAATGCGGTAGAAATTCCAGAAATCTCAAAAAATCACGAAATTTTGCGTACACATTTCTGAAATCATATTTTATCAAGGAAAAATAATTTGAAAAATATATGTTTTTAAAATTACAAGATTGATACAAACTTGGAACCTATCAAAAGTTCTAAAGATTTTGCAAACTTTGTATCACTTTTGTGTTCCATTTGAAAATTGTTTTTCAAAATATGATGAACATAGTTTAAAATATATATTATTTGGAATTTCCAACCATGTTCTTTGAGCTATGTATTCATTACTTGAATACAAGCCTTCCCCATGATTGGTCCATAAGGTTTTTATGTCTCTAGGTGTGTCATTGGCTCATAGTAATGCATCATAACAAGCATGATGAGCCAAGTACACCTTCCCTATCATCTCACATGTTTCTAAGTATTTCAATACAAAAATCAAGGTTTCTTAAGGCTTTTGTGAGATGCATCAAGGTATAAAGAAGCTATATAAGTATAGGATCATGCATACCTAGAATTTTACTCTACAAAGCACATACCAAGCTCTCTCCTTAATGATGAAAATTCGGCTTCGGGAAGAGCTTTGGTGAAGATATCGGCAAGGTTGGACTTAGATTCTACATAATTAAGTTCAATGTCCCCTCTTGCCACATGATCTCTTATGAAGTGATGTTTCACTTCAATGTGCTTGGTCATAGAGTGATGTGCCGGATTTTTGGTCAAGTTGATGGTACTCACATTATCACAATAAACTTTAATGTTAGAGTAGTGTAGCTCATAGTCCACAAGAGTATGTCTCATCCAAAGTAATTGAGCTACACAACCACCCATAGCCACATATTCGTCTTCGGTGGTTGATAAAGCAACACAATGTTGCTTCCTACTACTCCAACTAACTAGGGAGGACCCAAGAAATTGGCATCCACCACTAGTACTCTTCCTATCCAATTTGCACCAGGCATAATTGGAATCAGTATAACCAAGCAATTCAAATGACCTAGTCCTAGGATACCAAAGTCCTACATTTAGGGTGCCTTTAATATTTCTTTATATTCTCTTAACGGCTACTAAATGTGATTCTTTGGCACAAGATTGGTATCTTGCACACATACCTACCGCAAATAAAATGTCGGGTCTACTAGCGGTTAGGTATAGTAAGCTACCAATCATACTCCTATAAAGTTTAAGATCAATTGATTTACCTTCATGATCACTATCTATTCTAGTGCTAGTGGCCATAGGAGTGGTTACAATTTTGGCATTTTCCAAACCAAATTTCTTGATCATTTCATTTGCATATTTGGTTTGATAAATATGAATACCCTCATTGGTTTGTTTGACTTGTAAACCTAGGAAAAAGGTAAGCTCTCCAACCAAACTCATTTCAAATTCATTTTCCATATTTTTTATAAAGTCTTGAAGAAGATCATCATTTGTTGACCCAAAATGATATCATCAACATATACTTGGGCTATGAATATATCTTTTAATGTTGACTTTATAAACAAAGTTTGATCTACTTGACCTCTTCTAAAATCCTTAGAAATTAAGAAGGATGACAATCTTTCATACCATGCCCGGGGAGCTTGTTTTAACCCATATAATGCTTTCCTAAGCTTACATACATGATTTGGATAATCTATGTTCTCAAATCCGGGTGGTTGCTCTACATATACTTCCTCCTTAATATAACCATTTAAGAATGCCGATTTAACATCCATTTGGTAAAGTTTAAATCCCATGTAGGAAGCATACCCTAAGAGAATCTTAATAGATTCTAACCTCAACGGGGCATAAGTCTCATCATAGTCAAGCCCTCAACTTGATTGAATCCGCTAGCATCCAACCTAGGCTTATTTCTAGTGATTTTTCCTTGATCTTATAGATTATTCCTAAAGAGCGATCTTTTATTAATTATGGTTCTATCATCTGGTCTAGGTACTAATTCCCTCAATTGACTTCTCTCAAATTGAGCCAATTCATCTTGCATTGCCAAAATCCAATCCGGATCATGTAATGCATCATTGATCGATTTGGGCTCAATTTGTGAGATAAGAGCTACTTGACTAGTAGGAGGTCTATGAAATGACCTAGTTCTTACTCCTTGAGATAGATCTCCTACTACTTGGTCAAGTGGATGATCTTGATGAATTCTTAGGTTTCTAGAAGGTGTTTCAATTTGATCATTGTTATCTTCCACCCTTCTTTCATCATCGGAGTCTCCTCTTCCTCCCCCTTGATCATTACCCCTAATGGTCAAATTTTGAAGTTTTTGGGTAATGTCTTGATTATTGTCATTAATATCCTTATCAATGGAGGACCTTCTAGGGTAGGTACTAGTAGTTTCATCAAATTGAACATTGGAGGACTCCTCAATCCCTTTGGTTCTCTTATTGTAGACTCTATACCCTTTACTTGTGGATGAGTATCCAACTAGGATTCCTCCGCTTTTGATTCAAATTTTCCTAAGTTATCTTTGGTGTTTAAAATATAAACTTTACATCCAAAGACTTTGAAATAATGAATTGTGGGTATAGTCCCATTCCATAATTCAAATGGTGTTTTTCCTAAAAACCTATGGATTTGAACCCTATTTTGGATATAGCAAGCGGTATTAACCGCTTCCGCCCACAAGTAGCTAGGTAGAGAATATACATTGAGCATAGTCCTAGCCGCCTCTTGTAGGGCACGATTTCTCCTTTCCACCACCCCATTTTGTTGGGGTGTTCTAGGACAAGAGAACTCATGCTTGTACCCTTGCTCTAAATAAAATTGTGAAAATTTTAAGTTTTCAAATTCACCACCATGATCACTACGGATCCGGTTGATTTTGAGACTCTTTTCATTTTCAACACTTTTACTAAATCCTATGATTATTTCTAAGGTATCATCCTTATGTTTCATAAAGTAGACCCAAGTATACCTAGAAAAGTCATCTACTATAACCAAGCAATATTTATTACCATTTAAAGATGGAGTACTATGGAAATCAAATAAGTCAAGATGCAATAACTCTAATGGTAAAGAGGTATTGGTTAGAGTTTTACCTTTGTGTGATGCCTTTGTTTGTTTTCCTTCTTGGCATGCATCACACAATTTGTTCTTGACATACTTGATCTTTGGTAGCCCTTTGACCAACTCCATCTTGGCTACCTTGGCTATGTTTTTCATGTTGATGTGCCCCAATCTTCTATGCCATAGCCAACTTTCCTCTTCTTTTGCAACAAAACACTTAGTAGAAATGTTAGAAGCATATGAAAGATCAACATAATAGATATTTGATTTCCTATATCCAACTAACATGCAATCATTTAATTCCTTGTGTCTAATCATGCATTTAGAGGATTCAAAAGAGACATGATAGTTTGCATCACAAAGTTGACTAACACTTAATAAATTAAATTTCATATTTTCAACTAGTAAAACTTTGTGAATGACAATCTTGGGGGATACCTCAATTGTACCTCTACCTAATATCTTGAGTTTTCCACTATTCCCAAAGTACATTGCTCCCTTCTTCACATATTTAATTATGGAGAACTTGCTCATATCCCCGGTCATATGTGTTGAGCAACCGCTATCCACAATCCACATACCTCGCTCTCCTACCTAAATCACATGAAAAACATAAGCTTTTGGTACCCAAACATTTGGACCGGTAACATTAAGTAAAAACTTCTTAGGTACCCATGCATTCTTAACTTTTCCCTTAACGGTTGCTTTCCTATTAATCAATGAAATATAAGCAACTTCTTTTTCTTTTGGCTTATATCCTAAACCGGCCTTGTTATAAACCGCTCTTTGCCTACTAAGAATCATATCAAGACACTTTGAGCCATTTGAAAATTTTTCTAAACATGCTTTCAATTCACTAACTTCATCCTTAAGTTTGTCATTTTCTTCCTTAAGCATGCAAGAATCAACATGTGAAGGTTTTTCATTTCTAATAGCCTTTAGTTCTATCTTCATGCTCTTAACCTTAGATTTAGACTTATCTAGAGCTTCTTGAAGATAGGCAATTGATTTATAAAGGAGCTTAACCTTGGGAGAGTTCATTACCTCATCGTAACTAGATGACGATTCATCGCTTGAGGAATCTTCTTGGCTTGATGTGCTCGAATCATCTCCTAGTGCCATGAGTGCCACATGGCGTGTGATGTAGCAAAGCTCATCATCGGAGGAAGAGTCTTCAACACTTGGTGTGTCCCATGTGGTTTGAGCCACCATGGCCTCCTTCTTCTTCTTGTCATTCTTTTTCTTTTCCTTTTCCTCCTTCTTCTTTAGCTCCGGGCAATTCGGCTTTATGTGCCCCTTCTTGTTGCAAGCATGACAAATCACATTATTGTTAAAACTTGAATTACCACTATTTTTACCTCTTGAAGAATGGGACCCCTTTCTTGCATCTCTATTCTTGAATTCCTTTGATTTTCTAAGGAACTTCTTGACAAAATGGGCCATCTCACTAGCCGAATCTTCGTCACTACTTGACTCACGCTCCGACTCGGATGATGATGACACCTCTTTCCTTTCTTTCTTCTTCTTTTCTTTCTTCTCAACAAATAGAGCTAAGCCCTTTTCCTTAGAAGACATGTTAGTTTGCTCATGCAATTCAAACTCACAAAATAGTTCATCAATTTTAATTTGCGAAAGATCCCTAGTTACCTTAATGGCATCAACTATAGAAGTCCATAAAGAATTTCTAGAAAATGCTTGTAAAATATACCTTACCAAATCCCGGTTGTCAACTCTCTCACCTATGATATGGAGTCCGTTAATAATTTATTTGAACCTTCCATGCATTTGGCTTACGGTTTCATGCATCTTCATTTGGAAGGCTTGAAGTTGTCCAATTAGTAGGTCCTTCTTGGCCCTCTTTGACTCCTTGGAACCTTCATTTAGCTCAATGAGCTTTTCCCATAGCTCCTTGGCGGATTCGAAAGGCCCCACCTTGTTGAGTTGCTCCATGGTAATGCCGCATTGAATGGTGAGTACCGCCTTGGCATTTGATTCGAATTTGCGGTTCATTTCCCTTATCCAATCCTTGCTTGGAATAGGGTCTCCATGTTCATCCGCGGGTTCCTCGAAGCCATCTACAATGCTATGCCAAATTTCAATATTACTCATAAGATAGTACTTCATCCTAGCTTTCCAATACGCAAAATGACTCCCATCGAAGAGCGGTGGCTTGGCGGTGCTATATCTCTCTTGAAGAGCCATTGATGTCTTGGTTGATGGTGAGATCTTCCAAGCCATCCGGGCTCTGATACCACTTGTTGGGACCCTTGGAATGGCTAGAGGGGGGGTGATTAGCCTTTCATTCTACAAAAACGTTATCGGAAGCAATACAAATATAAACACAAATAAAAGCAAGAAACAAAGCTAACACCCAATGTAACGTGGTTCGGAGATGACGCTCCTACTCCACGGCAATCCATAAGGTGGATTAACCCTAATCAATCTTCACTAGAACCTCCTTTGGATGAACCAAGGTGGAGAAACCTTATCTTACAATGCACTCCTCTTCTTTACAATGATGGAAGATTAGGATTAGAGAAGAGGAGGTTTTAGATTGCTAAAAACACTTGGAAAGCTTGGTGAGCACGTAGGTGTAGTTGGGAGCAAGAGCACTAGCTTCACCAAGCTCCCCATGGCCCCTTTTTATAGAAGAGGGGATGTTTTTCCCGTTGGGCTTGATCGATCGATGCTTACCATCGATCATTGCCGGCCAACGCGACTTCACACGCGATCTCCGTGGAGATTCGTAGCTGCAATCTCCAACGGCCAGGTGATCAGTCGGACCGATCCTCCAATCGGGATGGGGTGATCGATCAGTGATCAAAGGCGATCAAGCCTGGCGCGACTGTCAATATTCTTGATCGATCGATGCCTTGTCGATCGGTATCACTCGATCGACTTCTCTACGCCCAAGGTCGGTGATGGTTAGGTTTCACCACGACTGTCGACGCTGACCGATCGGTGATACATCGATCACCGACTGATACTCATCAAGTATGAGTAATTCATACTTTATTTTATACCCTAGACCTAGACTCAACCTTCTAGCTCCTCAATAAGCCTTGCGCCTTCAGGATCCCTCTGAGTCCACGACTTGTTCATCCTTTGCGCTTTGCTTCCAAGAGCTTCCTTCGGTTTCGTCATGTCTTGGGTTGCCAAATGCTTGGACTTTACGCCGCCAAGACTACAAGCTTGGACTTATGCTGCCAAGACTTTACTTTGGACTTCCTTTGCCAAGGTTCACTTGGACTTTACGCTGCCAAGACTACAAGCTTGGTCTTACGCTGCCAAGTCCATCCCTTGTACTTCCTTTGCCAAGATCATACTTGGACTTCCCTGTCACTTAAACATTTTCGCAATTAGATCACAAGATATTGCCTAACTTAGATGATTATCCAAACATCAAAACATATATAAATGCTTGGAGCATTGTTGCACCAACAGACATTGTATAGATGATGCTTGGCCTTTGAATTTGCCAAGTATTCTTCTCTTTACCTCTTGCTCCACCTTGATTTTTCCAATGGCTCCCCATCTTCGTTCCTAGGCAACTCGAAACCGTTTTCCATTATTAAAAGGATTTCAAAGTCGGTTTCGAAGAATACCTCCATTCGCTTCTTCCACCAAGAGAATTCGCCGACAAACTTCGGTGGGTGAATGTTTGAGCCGACCATCTTTTTGTAGTGCTCTCGCGGCGGTTAGTCCTTGAAGAGCGACCTTAGCTCTGATACCACTTGTTGGGAATCGATTGGATTGGCTAGAGGGGGTGAATAGCCCTCGTTCGATGGATGTCATATTTTGCTCGTCTACAAAACTAATTAGCATAGCGGAATATACAAATATAAATAAAGACAAAGCAAAGATAAACAAAAGCGCTAATACAAACATTGAGATGTAGCGTGGTTCCACGGCTACGCCGCTAATCCACGGATCCGATTAGTCCCACGGTGAATCACTCCTTAAAACCAATCACTATTGGTCTCTCCTTTGCACCAAGCTAGGTGGAGTAACCTTTACAATCAAGATCACTCTTCTTACAATAAGATTGAAGTAAAAACAAGTAAGAAGAGTTTAGCTTATGGGGCACTAGGAGATGTTTGGAGCTCAAGCATTACCTCCCAAAGGCCTCACACCCTCTCTTTTTATAGAGAGGCTTTCTTCCCGTTTGACGCCAAAGCGATTCGATTGCCGCCCTCGATCGTATGTCGTCACCGAAATCGTTCTGACCTCGGGCGCATCGGATCCGTTAGATTCCATCAGCGGTATTGGCATCGATCGGTGATGGACCTCATCGATCGGCCCGATGTCAATCGGTCAGTGCTCTGCGAATCGACTCCATTTTGTGCGTGCGCATCGTCGTGATCATTACCGTCCCTTAGCGGTCGATTGATCAAACCACCGATCATTGCCGTATGCGATCGGTGATCAACGATTCATCCGTATTAGACGGTCGATCTAACCATGGACTCGAGTAGTCGTCATGACATGGCGGTCGGCGGTGTCGTCGAAACTCATCCGACACTTAGCCAAATGGCCAAGTTTCACCTAAGAGCTACCCCTTCCTGGGTTACATATGCTCACTCTCATCTCTCGGAGTCCCTCACCTTCGAAGTCTTCTTTGTTCGCGACCACGTCCCTCGGCAGCATCAGGCGCACGACTCTGCAATGCTCCTTCGCGTCTCTTGCCTCGAAGTATACTTCCTCCGGCTTCACTCCAAGCTCCTCGTCCGGTGGTTCCTCGGATGCTCCAAGCTCAAAGTCATCCTTCAGGCTCGAGGCCAGAGTCATGAGTTGTGAAACTTCATGAGCTCCATGTGCGAATTACTAAGCCCTACATGACTTCAATGCACATATCAAATCAACATAACAAACTAACTTAAACCCTTTGCCACACACATCAAAACCTTATCATGGCAAGAGATTGCCCTAACACTAGGGCCAAAGCATCACACCTCCAAAACTCCATTTTTCGATACCTCCACCGAATCATGGCAAGGACTATTTTTGGTCATGGGGAGAGTGACGGTGTAGTGAGAGCTAGTGAGCTGCTTTGCCTATGGGACATGCTACAAGAAAGGAGTAGCATCGATGTAGGGTCCCATTTCATTAGATACTTAATGAAAATGGGCAAAGCATCGAGAGGAGAGATTAATGTGGGGGGCCTACTTACCCACATTTGCCATAGGATGGGGTATGACTACACTGCACTAGATAGCATAGAGAGGAGCCCTAAGATCGACTTGGGAGTGTATATGGCCATGAATATGATTGTAAAAGAGGAACACTCTTTATGCTTTGTAAGGAAAAACCTAACAACCCTTAGGCTCCCCGACCCCGATCGTACCACCATCACCACACGCGCCAACTGGCACTTAGACCTGATAGTGGAGTCCCCTCCATATGAGGGACCATCCACATCGGCACCCATCTCTCTCCCTTTACATCACTCTCCCTCTAGTCCACACATGCATAGGAGCTCACCTAGTCCACGTCGACATGAGTCTGCACCTGCACCACCACCTTAGCACGAGCACGAGGAGCTAACTTAGTGAATTTCTAGAACATATCTATTTTGCTTTGATTGCAAATACTACATGATAAATCTAATTAACATGCTAAGCATGAAACAATACCTTTTAAAATTTCATAGCACTGAGATTTGCTTGAGGACAAGCAAAGATTTAAGTTTGGGGGAATTGATGTGAGCAAAACATATAGAATTTTAGGAGTAGTTTTCGCTCATATCTCATAGCATTTTATGTTCGTTTCATGCATATTTTACATTATGTTGCATGCATTTCCTATTTTCTGGTTCAGAGATCTTCTCTGTTTACTTTTGTGTGCAGGATAACATTTTATAGGGAAAACGGTGTAATTTCGGAGCAAAAGAAGACATTTGGCAGCTAGACGCAAAAGGGAACATGACTAGGGCGTGTGCCCACACACGACCATGTTCAGAGGGCGAAAATAGCCACCACAGCCTGACACATTGCCAGGCAGTGTGTTTTCACACTGTCATGTGGTGGCCGAGAAAATTGACACAACTAGGGTTTTTTTCCAGATTTCGCAGCGATCCGGCGTGATGTCTATATAAAGAAAGCTCCACCCAAACTCTAGGGGGGAGGCACGATAGCTCAGACGACACTCCGAAGCCCTAAAAAGCTTCGGGAACTCACAATGGGGAGGAAGAATGTCGTCAAAGGTCAAGATTCTGCACTTCAACACTGAGGAGAAGACCTACATTGCAATGTAAATCCTATTCTTTGCGTAAATTCTATTGTTTATACGGATATGATCATGCCTTGTGTTTCTTCTGTCGTATCTATGGAGTAGACTCTCTGATTCTAGGATTAGGGAGTAGTTTGTGTTGAGTCGGAACATGTTAATTCAAATATCTTTTCGTTCTTGAATTTATATTTGCAATTAGTGTTTTGGTTTAGATCTATAGTTATCATTTTGGTTTTCTAGTTACTGTGCTTAGCCGATACGAGGGGTGACAACCCTCGTATCAAAGATTTAGAGGGATTAAAGAGGAACCAAAGGGTTGGCCTCATCGCTGGTAATTGTGGGTAGAAGGATACGATAGAGTAGGAAATACGCCTCATTTTTAACTCATCACAGGGATCGATTTGGCATCTGTTGGAACATCGGTGGCCGACTAGAGGGGGGGGGGGTGAATAGCCTTTAATCGCGTGCAGTGGAATTCACTCGTTCTTGATCGTCTACGAATATGATTAGTGCAAGCGGAAATATAAATAATAAAGACAATCGACAAGACAAGCACTAAAAAACCGATATAATGTGGTTCACGACCTTGCCGCTAATCCACGGATCGATTCATTCCAAGTGAATCATGCCTAAACCTTCACTATTCTCTCCTTGGCACCAAGCAAGGTGGAGGTAATCTTTTCTTACAATATCACTCTTCTTACAATAGGATTGAGATAAATGCAATAAAGAAGAGTAGGAAAACATATTGGGCACTTGGGTGTTGTTTGGAGTTAAAGCATTGGCCTCCCCAAGTGTCCAAAGGCCTCTTCTTATAGGGAAGAGGTCATTCTTCTCATTAAGCCGGCGATGGTCGATCGATGCCGATCGATCGGCCCTTGCGTAGTCGTTGCCCTCTAAAGGCTTCTTCGACGTTGGATTCCATCCAACGGCTCCCACATCAGTCGACTGATCTTCCCATCAGTCGACTGATGGAACCAACAATCGAGTGCCAGAAGTGAGCAGTTGACTCTCCAACATTCTGTGCCCGAAACCCTCGACATCGATCAGCGGCTCCCCTTAGCGCGATCGATGGAGCTAGCAATGATCGGCCACCCTGGTAGTCGTAGTCGCTTTGCTGAACAGACTCGAACACGATTGACTTGGATCGATCGCTACCTATAGCGATCGGCGGTGTCAGGAAAACTCATCCGACACTTAGCCAATTGTCCAAGTTCAACTAAGAGCTACCTGCCCTGAGTTATAATCGCTCACTCTCATCTTTCCATGGAGTCCCTCGCCTTTGAAGTTCTCTTCGTCTGGCCACGTCCCTCGGATGCGCCAAGTGCACGGCTTCGCAGCGCCATCCTTCACGTCTCACCCTGAAGTCTACTTCCTTCGGCTTCACTCTAATGCTCCTCGTCCGGCAGTCCCTCGGATGCACCAAGCGCATGACTTTTGCAATGCATCTTTCACCAACTCAAGGACCGAGTCATGAGAGGTGAATCTTGCCAACGCTATCGTCATCCATGTGCGAATTACTAAGTCCTGCATGACTTCAACGCACATATCAAATCCATATCAATCTTAACTTAAACCCTTTGCCACACACATCAAAACCACATCACATGGGTTGATTGCTCTAACAATCTCCCCCTTTTTGATGTGTGACAATCCGTTTAAGTTTGGTAATGTTGGTGCAGTGGGCACCAAAGTCGAACCGATATTTTGATTATGGCAAAAGGCTCAATAGTTAAGAGTATATTTGTTATCTTACGAGCTCAATTAAGTGTGCAGAAATGCTAAAGTTAAGCGGAAGGTCTGCGACACCCGGTGGGAACCGAGGTGGTCGGGCAACGCCAGAGGGATTTCGGAGGAAGCCGAGGTACTCGGGTGAAGACCGGAAGCGAGGCTACAAGGTAAGCTCGTGTGAAAGCGAAGCAAGGACGTTAAGCGTAGATCCGACCCAATACCTCCAATGGAAGGTCTAGGTCGAGATCAGTTGGTTAGAACCATCGTACTTTATATTTTAAGCTTAACATCAAGTCCAAAACCCTTTGACCATCTACTACGCCAATCTGGTCTAGTTCCGACCTCGAGACGATCTCGAATTTCAAGGGGGTGAATTTGGACTTGACTCGTGTTTTGGTACAATGGCTGATGTGGCATCAAGGTGGACATCAAAACCATCACCAAGCTTGGACCCCCCAAATTAGGTGATGTGGCATCAAGGAGGACATCCAATCCATCATCAAGTTGGGCGCCCAAAATGAGGAGAGTTGGCACAAGATGGTTGGCTCCCATGATGTGGCACAAGTTGGATGGCTCCAACAAGTTGGCGTGAAGGCCTCCTTGAGGTGGCACAAGGTTGTTGGATGAGCACCTCATCCTTGAGTTGTGGCACAAGGTGGTTGGATGAAGCACCTCATCCTTGAGTTGGCGGAAAGTATGTGGATGAGCAAGACTTGGGGGATAAGAACCTCACCTTGGACACTACCTATGTCTAAATTCATAGATCAATATCCATAAATAGACATGTTCACGCCAAGCAAAATACATAAGAAATCAAGAGCTCTCAACACGCCGTCGTAACGCCGCTACTACTACTCACATTTGCTACGACGAAGTGCCGCCGACAACGAAAGCTACATCTTCTACTTATAAGAGTTGTCGGTATATTTATTTAAGTTCTACTTCTTTAAATTGTCTTTGTGCTTTAATCGTAACAAGGAAAGGGGGAGTGTCCCTTTGCCTTGATTTTTTTGTGATCGTTGCTCCTACTTCCAACGAGGAGGAGTGGTTTTAGTGAATTGCCCTCCGTACGTGATCAAGGATCACTAGGGCCGTGGATTAGCAATCGAAAGATTGTGAACCACGTAAAAATATCTTGTCTACTTTATATTTCCGCTGTGTACTCTCTACTTGCTTTTTACTTATTGCAAAAGTTTCTTTTAACGACACCGTATCGCTATTCACCCCCCCCTCTAGCGACACTTTCGATCCAACAATTGGTATCAGAGCCGGGGGCGCTAAGATTCGGTGAAACCACCAATCTAGCTTTGTTTTTCTTTTTTTCACAGATTTTTTATTTATTTATTTCTGTTTTCGTATAATTATTTCACTTGCTTATCTTCTCCTACATATAGAATTGCATTAGAGGCTTTAGGATCCGGATAAGGTTGTCCTTCGGGTTAGATCCCGAGTAAGGTTGTCCTCCGGAACTTCAACGACATTCGCATTTGATTGTTTATTTCTTTTTGCAAGTTACATTTTATATATATTTTTTTTTACTTCCTGCACTACTAATCCAAGACGAAAGTCTTGGAATATTCTTTTCGTGTGTGTTTTGCAAGATTCTTTTCGTCATTCTTCTTCTTGTTTTTAAATGGCCCATCTCGAAGGGTTTAGCACCGCCCGACCCCCGTTTTACAACGGTAATGACTTTCGTTATTGGAAGGGTCGGATGGAATGCTTTCTTAAAACCCAAATCGAGATGTGGATCGTAATCCAAACCGGTTTCACACTTCCTATTAATGAAGATGGTGAATCTTTGGGTTACGATCAATGGTCAAATTCTATGAAAAAACAAGTAGAAGCCGATGCCAAGGCAACTCAAATCTTGCAATGTGGGTTGTCCAAGGAAGAGCTCAACCGCGTCGGCCCCTTCATTAGTGCAAAGGACTTATGGACCAAGCTAGTGGAACTACACGAAGGCACCGACGACACGAAGGTATGTAAAAGAGATTTACTTTTAAATAAATTGTATAACTTGAAAATGCAGGAAAACGAGACCGCAACTCAACTACATGCTCGTATCCAAGACATCGTCAACCAACTCCATGCCATCGGACAAAGGTCGAGAATCGCGACCTTATCGGTATTCTCTTAACTCGTTTCCTAGGACCACCTTGTGGGCATCCATGGTCGATGCCTACAAGGTCTCCAAGACCTTTCTAAAATTAGGTTAGGCAATTGTTTTGAACTTGAATTACATGAGCAAACTAACGTGGTCGGTGCCGAGAAGAGTATTGCGTTAGTTGAGTTCCAAGAAGAAGAAGCCCGCAAAGCAAGCCACCCCGAAGGAAGAAGGCGAGTCCGAATCGGAAGTAGACTCCGAAATAGAATCCGAACTAGTCAATCTAGTTGGAAGATGATCAAGAGGCGAAAGCGACCAACAACTCAAGGTAAGCCTAAACCTAATTCAAATACTTCTAATTTTAGATGCTATGAGTGCAGCGAGTTGGTCACATCAAGTCCGAGTGCCCAAAGCTAAAGAATAACGCATCAAAGACCAGAAAGCGCTAAGCGCTACTTGGGAGGAGTTATCGGAGGAAGAAGGCGATATCAAGCTCTAATGGCCAAGCCGACCGAGCACGACTCGAAGCGAAGAAGAGTCGAGTCGAATCCAATGATGAGCTTCCATTCAAGACAAAGCCACGGATCCGTATCCGGTTCAAAAGAATCATTAAGGGTAAGTCGGTCGTTACTTAATACTTTGTATGGTGCAATTAAATTTTTAAATAAGAAACTAGCTAAGTCCGAGTCCAAGGTCGAGACCCTAATTGAGGAGGTTAACCTCCTCAAACATGAGGTCTCCTAACCTCTTCGACTACTCGTATTCAAGAGGAGGACTCAACTCAAGTTGAAAAGCTTGAAGTTGAGAACTCGCTTTTGAAAACACAAGTCGAAGACCTTAGGAACTACGTTGGAAAGGTTCACTTTGGGATCAAGGGACTTGACCTCTTACTTGGATCACAAAGGGCCGTGTACAACAAGGCGGACTCGGGTTTAACTCAAATACAACCAATAAGTCATATATGTCTATAGTAAACCAACATAAGAAAAATGTCCAAGCATGGGTCCCTAAGATCACTTTGATTTCAACTTTAGGATCTAACATGTATTGGGTTCCCAGGACCAAATTCACTATGTGAATAGACCCACTCGATTCAATGGTCGAGGGAGCCAATACAAAATGTATTTTGTTAAGTCTTAGAAATTGCATGCTTAGTTTTTCCTTTATTTTTAGAATGGTTAGATAGGACTCATAATCAACTAAAATCCTACGAAAAGATTGAGCCTCGGGAGCCTCTTTTCAAAAATAACTAGTTAGACCAAGATGTAGTCTCAAGTAAGTCGAGTTATCAATTTCTTGAAATTAGCTTTGTCTAAGGAAGTGGTCGTTGTTCCGATCAAAGAAGGCCTCGTGCCTCGCCACGACACGAAGCTAATCTCTTGAAAAGATTACTTGATGAGCTTAGACTAAATCGAATCTAACCTAATGTTGGTTAATTTAAATTCATTAAAATTAATCAAGTAAAATTGAAAGTCATCTCACAATAACACATAGGAATAACATGTTTTGATCATGTAGATATTGGTGAGATGATTTAGGTTAAAACTTACAAACAACCCTTTAGTAATTCCAATATCCGATCCAACTACCTTATATGTAGGATCAATGGATGTTGGGCGGTGGTTACTCGGACACATGACCGGGATCAACTCAGATTTTGTTACGATTCAAGCGACAAGGATCGGTGGCCTTGAATAACGGCAAGCTCAAAATCATCGGATCGGGTGATATTGAGCTCAACTCTAACTTTACAATTCAAAATGTCTTATTAGTAGAAAACTTTCAATATAATTTACTTAGTGTAAGCCAATTGTGTGATAACAATTATAAGGTCATATTTCTAGAAAATGAATGCGTAATCAAGATAAATGCAACATCTAAAATAATACTTAAAGGAACTAGGAATAGCAACATCTACACAATAAATTTACCAACTCCTCAACCAAGTGTCTTATGACACAGAAGAGGAATCTTGGTTATGGCACCCAAGACTCGGCCCACAAGATGAGTCGAGAGTGGCTTGGTTATAGGTTTGCCTAAACTAAACAACTTGGATAATAAAATATGTAATGCTTGTCAACAAGGTAAACAATCTAGGACACAACATCAATTAACTAATCAAGCAGACCAAAAGTGTTCTTGAGCTCCTACACATGGATCTATTTGATTCACATGGAGCTAAGTCACTCAATGGTAGTCAATTTTGTAGTCATAATTGACGACTATTCTAGATTTACTTGGGTTAGGTTTATCAAACATAAAAATGATACTCTAGACCAACTAATCAATCTTTGTAGGTTAATCGAAAATCAAAAGAACCTTAAGATTAAAAGACTTAGAAGCGATCATGGTGGTGAATTCGAAAACCACAGGTTTCTGATTTACCGTAACCTAAGCGGATACCACCATGAGTTTTCATGTCCTAGAACCCCACAACAAAATGGGTTAGTCGAGCGGAAAAATAGAACCCTACAAGAAGCCGCTAGGACAATGTTAAGCAGTATAACCTACCCGATAGATTTTAGGCGAGGCCGTTAGTGCGACTTGCTATGTCCAAAATAGGATCCTTATGGTAAAGAGGCACCAAAAGTCCTCAAATGAGATTTATCACGATAAAATACCGAACATCAAATACTTTAGGGTATTTGGATGCAAGGTACATATCTTAAACACTAAGGATTACCTAGGAAATTCAAATCCAAAACCTCTTTGGAACCTTTCTAGGATACTCAACCACGAGAGCTTATAGGTATACAATCACGACACTCTTAGAGTCGAAGAAACCATTAATATAGTTTTACGAAGGACACGAACCCGTTCAATCCTTAACAAAACCAACTAGCAAATCAACTTATAGCAAACCCGACTCTGATCTTGAACTTGAATCTCGTCCTAACCCAAGTCATCCTATCGACCAAGTGATAGATGACCCTAACCCAAGTCATCCTATCAATCAAGTTATAGGTGATCCAAATTTAGGGGTTCGAACTAGAGCTTCATACCGAAACATTAGTCAAATCTCGTTAATTTCCAAAATCGAACCCAAAACTATTGAACAAGCACTTCTTGATCCCGACTGGATTATTGCTATGCAAGAAGAGCTAGCTCAATTCACTATAAATGAAGTCTGGGAATTAGTACCACCACCTAAAGAAAAATCAATTATTGGAACAAGGTGGGTATTTCGAAATAAACTTGATGATAAAGGTGAAGTAGTTAGAAATAAAGCTAGGTTAGTCGCAAAGGGTTTAGTCAAGTCGAAGGTTTAGATTACGATGAGACCTCGCCCCGTAGCAAGACTAGAGTCCATCCGAATGTTGTTAGCATATCTGCACATCGAGGTTTTAAATTGTTTCAAATGGATGTCAAGTCAGCATTTTTGAATGGATACATTAAGGAAGAAGTTTCGTCAGTCAACCTCCGGATTGAAAATCTAGATAAACGACCATGTCCTTAGACTTAAGAAAGCCCTATATGGACTCAAACAAGCCCCAAGAGCTTGATGCGAAGGCTTCGATCTATCTTAAGTCCAAAGGATTCAACCAAGGTTTAGTCGACCCAACCTTATTCGTAAAACCGTAGGAAAAGAAATCTTTATAGCCCAAATCTATGTAGATGATATAATTTTGGAACTACCAACTCGATCCTGCTAAACGAATTCATCTCACTTATGGAAAGTGAATTTGAAATGAATTTAGTAGGAGAGTTAAGTTTCTTCTTAGGTTTACAAATTAAACAAACTAAAGATGGAATATATTTACATCAACAAAAATATACTAAGGATTTAATAAATCGATTTGGAATGCAAGATGCTAAAATAATTAATACACCTATAGCAACTAATGTTAATATAAACGAAGATGTAGAAGGAAAACCCGTTGACCTAAAATACTATAGGAGCGCAATAGGAAGTCTCCTATACTTAACCGTGAGCCGACCCGACATTTTATTCGCGGTAAGTATGTGCGCAAGGTTACAAACCTGTGCCAAGGAGTCTCACCTAACCCTAGTCAAGCGTATCCTTAGATATCTAAAGGGCACGCTAAACGTAGGTATTTGGTACCCTAGATCTACCGAGTTTAATCTAATCGGCTACTCCGACTCCGACTATGCCGGTAGTAAACTCGATAGAAAGAGCACGAGTGGTTGTTGTCAAATCCTTGGCTCAAGTCTAGTGAGTTGGTGCAGTAGGAAGCGACATTGCGTTGCCTTATCTACCAAGCCGAATACGTTGCGATGGGTGAGTGTCTCTCAGCTCCTGTGGATGAAGCACACTCTCCAAGACTTTAGCTTAATCTTTAACAACATTAAAACCTACATAGATAACATCAGTTCAATTAACTTAACTAAAAATCCAATATGTCATTCTAGGACAAAACATATAGAAGTTAAACACCACTTCATTAGGGAACATGTAACTAATGGAACTATACAACTAGAGTATGTTGAGTCCAAATCAAACCTAGCGGACATCTTCACCAAACCACTACCCAAGCGAATTTAGTTTATTAAGGCGAAAGTTAGGTATGTGCGTAATAGAGTAGGATTTAAATTTTTCTATATATGTACTCTATTTTTGCTTCTTTTTATGAAATTAGCCTAAGTCTTACCTTAGAAATCATATACCTATAGATTTAAGGAGCCAACACATCTCACAACACATAGGACTAATGTGTTTGTGTACTTAGCCACGTGAAGCGGGCGTGAGATGTTAGGACCTTACTCACAGTTCCGGATGTAGATTGATTGCATCGATATGAACCATGGATTATAATTATTTAAAATTAATCAAATACTTAAAGACTTATTGATCATTCTATATCAATCAAGTACAACCTGTGTTGTACATTTTAGATGAACATATTTTCAAGCTTATTATTATTTAAAAAAAAAAATATATATATATATATATATATATATATTGGGAACTTGCTTGGACTTACAAACCCTAAAATATATTTACAAACTTTTTGAGTTAAGGCAAAAGGGGGAGAAAGTCACAAAAGTAAGGAAGAAAGTAAACAAAATTATTACCTTTTATATTAAGTAATTCCGATTACTTAAGCAACTATTAAGGGGAGTAAAATTATTTTCAAGAACTCACCTTGGTCGAGGGAGGTTACCTCAAAGGAGAACTTGAAACAATAATATTTCTCATTCATATTTAATCTTTATGCTAGCTCATTCATGCTTAATCATTATGCTAGCTCATTCATATTTAATCTTTATGCTAGCTCACTCATGCTTAATCATTATGCTAGCTTACTGTTATGCTTAATTTTTCCTTAACTTTTGTGTCGGTTTGCCATGAATCAAAAAGGGGGAGATTGTTGGTGCAGTGGGCACCAAAGTCGAACCGATATTTTGATTATGGCAAAAGGCTCAATAGTTAAGGGTATATTTGTTATCTTACGAGCTCAATTAAGTGTGCAGAAATGCTAAAGTTGAGCGGAAGGTCTGCGACACCGGTGGGAACCGAGGGTGGTCGAACAGCGCCAGAGGATTCGGAGGAAGCCGAGGTACTCGGGTGAAGGCGAAGCGAGGCTACAAGCTCGTGTGAAAGCGAAGCAAGGGCGTTAAGCGTAGATCAGACCCAATACCTCCAATGGAAGGTCTAGGTCGAGATCGGTTAGTTAGAACCATCGTACTTTATATTTTAAGCTAACTTGTCTGCGAGTCCAAAACCCTTTGACGATCGTCTACTACGATCCATTCTTTGGTCTAGTTCCGACCTCGAGAAGAGCTCGAATTTCAAGGGGTGAATTTGGACTTGACTCGTGTTTTGGTACAAAGGGTGATGTGGCATCAAGGTGGACATCAAACCATCACCAAGCTTGGACCCCCAAAATTAGGTGATGTGGCATCAAGGTGGACATCAAACCATCATCAAGTTGGGCGCCCAAAATGAGGAGAGTTGGCACAAGATGGTTGGCTCCCATGATGTGGCACAAGTTGGATGGCTCCAACAAGTTGGCGTGAAGGCCTCCTTGAGGTGGCACAAGGTGGTTGGATGAGCACCTCATCCTTGAGTTGTGGCACAAGGTGGTTGGATGAAGCACCTCATCCTTGAGTTAGCGCAAAGGATGTGGATGAGCAAGACTTGGGGATAAGAACCTCACCTTGGACACTACCTATGTCTAAATTCATAGATCAATATCCATAAATAGACATGTTCACTCCAAGCAAATACAAGACATCAAGAGCTCTCAACTCGCAGTCGTAACGTCGCTACTACTAGTCACATTTTCTAGGACGAAGTGCCGCCGACAACGTAAGCTACATCTTCTACTTATAAGAGTTGTCGGTATATTTATTTAAGTTCTACTTCTTTAAATTGTCTTTGTGCTTTAATCGTAACAAGGAAAGGGGGAGTGTCCCTTTGCCTTGATTTCTTTTTGTGATCGTTGCTCCTACTTCCAACGAGGAGGAGTGGTTTTAGTGAATTGCCCTCCGTACGTGATCAAGGATCACTAGGGCCGTGGATTAGCAATCGAAAGATTGTGAACCACGTAAAAATATCTTGTCTACTTTATATTTCCGCTGTGTACTCTCTACTTGCTTTTTACTTATTGCAAAAGTTTCTTTTAACGACACCGTATCGCTATTCACCCCCCCCCTCTAGCGACACTTTCGATCCAACAGGTAAAACAATTACAATAAAAACATAAGGCAAGAAAGAATGTAAATAACATGAGTATAAAACTTCCCCTTAAACATGCAACTCCCCCTTAAGACATGCTAACTCTCCCCTTATCATGATTAACTAAAACTCACCATTTCTCCCCTTTTGACACCATCAAAAACATTATACAAATGTTATACATGCATGACATCAAGTCTTAGGAAGAAAAATACCCAAAAACCAACTCAAAACTTGATACAATAGGTTACTGTGCTTGTGCACAGTACATTAGTCGACTGAATTAGAGGATCATCATTGGCACTCGATTGATTTTGATTTTGAAATCAATTTGTAAATACATTAAAAATTCTAGGAAGTTCGAAAAATCATGAAATTTGGAATACATATTTCTAGTGAGTTCCTTTATCAATGAAAAATGATATTTCATGAAAATTCATTTTATTTTAGAAAATTAGGCAAAAACTCAAAAGTTGCAAAAAGTCTAAAGTTTGTATTATCTTTGAAGCCTAGTTTTGCCTTGAAACTTTTCAAAACATGAACTCACTGTTTATGAAACATAAAATGTTTTTAAATCATTTAAAATATCCAACTATGATCTATGGGCAATATGTCCATTGATTAAACATTTGCTTTCCCTATAGTTGGTCTATGATTAATCTATTGATACACTTAATGACCCATCTAAATGCCATAAGCATTAGTGGACCACTTGTATCATCCTATCATCTCACCCATTGCTATGTTATCAATCAAGTTATCCTTTAGTGAGTGTGAGATGTTTCTAAAGGTATTTGTACTTAACCAAAATTTCATGCAATTCTATCAATGGAAGTATTATATCCTAAAACACCCAATGTGATCATAAAACACATATTATCAATCATGACAAAAAACCATCAATCATTGCATATCATGATTAAAAGTCAAATATTATTATGATTTCATATTATGATCACATTATCATCACCCAACACTCAATTTAAAAACTAATAACCCTCATCATCCTAAGTCAACCAAATAATATGATATAAAATAAAGTCCACTATGGTTGACTAACCTAGGGTTTTTCTAACCCTTGAGGATTGATTTGGGAACCCAATATAAATTCTTTCCTATAGGGTTCACCAAAAATTTCTTAGGGATCCATTTTCTAGCTACCATTGTTGGAATGTATACTGAAAGCCTAGCTCTTTTTGTATGAACATTTTTATTTTGAAATAAGAATCACATGATCATTGTTTGCACTTTATATATTTATTATATTTGTGCATATTGTCTAATATTTTACATTGTAGATAACATGGTGCTTGGTGTGGCACAGAAGATCATGTTATCAGTATCTTGTAGAATATAAGTAGAGGCTCACAACCAAAATGGTTTTGGACAAACCATTGACATGGTTGTAGTGTAGCTTGGTATTGTTTTGTCTTGAACATAGAGTTACACTAGTACACTTAGGTGTATTGAGCAAGACCGACATAGAGGTGATTCAATTTATTGCTGACTACATAATTGAATCGGACCTCGGATATTATGTTGTAAATGCTCTTAATCCCGATATAATAACGGGCACATGTACTTAGTATTTATTTCTTTGATTTACCAAAGGGTGAGATTTAAATGGATTAAATCAATATGCCCGGTAAGTTGGGAAATGATATTATTTACATGGTGTGCCGTTGATTATAGGAGGAAACCATGTCCTATATATTAGGTTGATGATGTCCCCTTGAGGAGCTCATAAGGTTCATCATGTAAACCCAGCTGGTTGACTTATTCAACATGATGATAAGGTTGAGTGGTACTACTCGAGGAGTTAGATGTTAATTAATTGATGGTCAGTAAATCAATTAATTGACGAACATTCGATATCTTAAACACGGGGAGATGGATGTACAAATAATATATGGAGCCCATATTGATATATGGGGGTTGGTGAGGTAGTTCAATGATGATCCTCTAGTGGAATGGAGCATCATTGATGGATCAAGTTTGTGTGGTTCCGATCCATCGGGTGGCCAAGATCCAACTCCTCCTCATGGTCCCTATCATAGCCTAATATAATCCTCGTGAAGTCTAGATCCAAGGATGTAAAACAAAACTCTAGAATCGACGGTTGGGATTAAATCCCTAGAATCGACGGTTGGGATTAAATCCCTAGAATCGACGGTTGGGATTAAATCCCTAGATCCGACGGTTGGGATGAAACCCTAGATCCGACGGTTGGGATGAAACCCTAGATCCGACGGTTGAGATGAAATCATAGATCTGACGGTTGGGATGAAACCCTAGATCCGACGGTTGGGATAAAACCCTAGATCCGACGGTGGAAATTAAATCCCTAGATCCGACGGTGGAGATTAAAGGAGGCTTAAGCCCAATTCTATAAATAGAGGGCTTAGGTTGGGCGGCAAGTATGGTTCATTTGGATTAGGGTTTTGCCTCTCAAGTGTTTTAGGTGGCTAGGGTTTTGGTGTGGTTTGGGCGGCAACAAGGAAGGTGATTAGGGTTTCTTCCTTTTCTCCTTGGTGGCCGGCGCTCACTCCTTCCTTCTCCTACCTTTGGCCGGCCCTCTTTCTCCTCCTTTGCTCCTTGGTGGCGATGGTTCTCCATCTTCTTGGTGGCGGCTTCTCGAACCTCTAGGTGGCCGTGGCAACATTTGTAGTGGTCTGGCGCTCATCCATTCATTCCTTGGCGGATTACATCGAGCTCCTTTGCTTGGTGGACGGTTCTAGAAAGGAGAAGTTTTTTTTGTTTCTTCTCTTTGTTTGCAGCGAACAAGGAAGGGAAGAACGCGATCTAGAAGGCTTCTACTCGTGGAGTATCTTCGCCACACATATCCACGAGGAGGATAGGATATATCTGAGAAGATCGTGAGGTATAAAGTTTTACAACTTTATTTTCTGATCTTAGCATGTTATTTTATGTGTTGATTATACAAGTGTACATTTGTATATATTTTGTATAATCATGGACCCGAAGACAAACACAAAAATCGGCGATCCGTTGTCGTCTCTTCCACTAACCAACTAGAAGTTGTGCTTGAACAAGTAGTTTGTTCAAGCAATCACTCAAGTTGTTTGCATGCCGACGAATTGGTTGTGCTAAGGACACTCATCCCATCCGTATTATTTCTTTCATTAGTGAAAATTTTAATCCGGTGACATGGGAGCCAATGAGCCTCGAAGCAACTCCTACAAGTGGTATCGAGCCACGGTTTCGGTTTTGTGTGTTTTGGATTCGGTTACTTTCATGCACATATCATATATTGAGTATGGGATAATAGTAGGATGTGCGTAGGCTAACTTTTTGGTTGCAGGCATAAGATCCGACTATTATGGCTATTTGTGTGTCTGTGATTGTTTTGTGTGTGAGTGTATGTATATTATTTGAATCCTCGGGGTTGACGAGGCTAGATTAGGATTTAATTTTTGTAATTAAATACGGCATTGTTTAGTCGCTCATTTTAGTTTACTTTCGATCTAGATTATTTGTACACTCCTTCGTGGAGTATAGGATCGATGGATGTAAATTAAAATAGTTTATCTCGGCTCGGATCTCTTTGGTGACTTGCGCACGGGAAAAGATGGAGCGGATGAGGTGGCGACACGACGGGATGCGTATTGGAGAACAATGCCATAATAGTTGGAAACAATTCTGTTTTTTTTCTATATTTATTGCTTATTTGTTTTATATGCATGTTGTGTATGCTTTAAAATTCCTCATTTTCAATTTACTAAGTGGGAGAGGGATATTTTAATTAATTTCCGCGGCCTCCATTACAATTTGACATGTGATGCAACAAACTTGTGTATCGGCTCTGAGTTCCTTCCTCCTATGAGGTTTGTTTTGCGGATCACTAGGTCAAATAATGGTTATAGGAAATTATCTAGGAGCATGTGTACTTCCAGCGTAAGGCACATAATCCGAAATAATTCCCTTAGTATCGTGTAATGGTGCACACTTAGATGCAAATAAAAGTATCCTCCCCATCGGAGTCACTGCTTTTATTTGTAGGGCCAAAGAGAAACCAACTATTAATGTTATTTGTCAAAAAGTAAGGTTGACAAGATAATAAAATTAATGGGTAAAACCTCCTCTTACAAATGTAGAATTCGTATACGTCCACACAGCGTGACATGCGACATTCTCGGTGATTTGAGGTGTTGGTTGATTTCGGAATTTTATTGTTTTGAGAAATCAATAATATTTGAAATCTAATGTTTTGATCATTGTGATTCTTAGGTTTTTCAAATGGCTTTCAACCCACTTACTGTCATATTAAAAGAAAATAAACTTACTGGAACAAACTACATTGATTGGAAAAGAAATCTGGATATTGTCTTAATCATGAGGAGTACAAATTTGTACTCTTGAGGTCCATCCTCCTAAGCCCACCGATGACTCGATGAAAAGGAGAAAGAAAGTTATAAGAAATGGATCAAAGCGATGAGATGGCGCGGTGTTACATTTTGGCATCTATGTCAAATGTCTCGCAACATCGATCGTGCCATGGCCCGACTTATGACATGATGTTCAATCTCAAGGAACTTTTTGGACATCAGAGTATGGCGGCTAGGCAGGAGGCGATGTGAAACTTGATGACGACCACCATGATCGAGGGAACACCCGTTAGGGATCATGTTCTCAAGATGATGGCTCATCTTAATGAGATGGAAGTCCTCGGAGCTGAGATCGATGGGGAAACCTAGGTCGATATCATTCTCCGTCTCGCCTAGGAGTTTTGAGCGATTCACTCAACTACAACATGAACAAGAGGTTGTATTCGTTGGCGGAGCTTCTGACAGAACTCCAGGCGGCAGAGGGGCTTTTTCGTCAAAGCACTCAAGCCATGGTCACTCAGAAGGTTTCTTCCTCTAAACCGAAAGGTAAGAAGAAGAAGAAGCAAGGTGGAGTGAAGAAAGTGGCAGTGGGACCTCGGTGGAGTGAAGAAGCCAAGGCAAGTGCTTCACTTGTGCTGGACATTGGAAGGCGGACTGTCCTCGCCGAAAGAACAAAGGTATATCTTCTTGTTTAATTGTTGAAACATGTTTAGCGGTGTTATCTACTAGTGCCTGGTGTGTAGATACAGGAGCCACTGATCATGTCTGCAATACTTTGTAGGGGTTCTAGGAAACTCGATGACTAGCTGAGGGAGAGATTACCGTCTTCATGGGCAATGCTTCAAAGGTGGCGGCTATTGCAGTGGGAGACGTTTATTTATCTTTTGATAGGAATAAAGTTTTGGTTTTGAGAAATTATCTTTATGTACCTACTTTTAGAAAGAATTTAATTTCAGTTTCTAAATTGTTTATGGATGGATATTCTGTTTCTTTTAATGACAAAGTGGTTATAAAAAGGAATAGGGATATTATCTGTTCTGGTACATTGGTTGCCAATTTATATACTCTTGAACTGAAAACTCCCACGATGCATATAGAAGTCAATAACTCATCTTCTAAGTCTAATAAGAGAAAAGAACCTTCGAAACCGGACTTATCTTTGGCATCTAAGGCTTGGTCATATTAACCTAAGCAGAATTCAAAGGTTGATAGCTGATGGACCTTTGGGTTCATTAGTGGTAGAGGATCTCCCAACCTGCGAATCTTGCTTGGAAGGTAAAATGACCAAGAGGCCTTTCAAGGCCAAGAGGTATAGAGCCAAAGATGTGTTAGAATTGGTTCATTTTGATTTGTGCGGTCCTATGTCTATCCAGGCAAGAGGTGGTTTTGAATATTTCATCTCTTTTATAGACAATTATTCAAGATATGGATACATTTACTTGATGCGCCGCAAGTTTGAATGCTTTCACAGGTTCAAAGAATTCAAGGCTGATGTGGAGAACTGTCAAGGTAAGAGTATCAAGACCCTACGATCTGATGGTGGTGGTGAGTACCTCTTGGGAGAGTTTAGGAATTACTTATCAGAGGCTGTGATTCAATCCCAATTGTGTGCACCTGGCACACCCCAGCAGAATGGTGTAGCGGAGCGAAGGAATAGGACTCTTATGGAGATCGATGGAGTTATCGGAGTTAGTTGAGTTATCTCGAGACTACAAGACTTGGTCTTTCTTACGCCAAGTCCATCCCTTGTACTTCCTTTGCCAAGATCATACTTGGACTTCCCTGTCACTTAAATATTTTCGCAATTAGATCACAAGATATTGCCTAACTTAGATGATTATCCAAACATCAAAACATATATAAATGCTTGGAGCATTGTTGCACCAACAGACATTGTATAGATGATGCTTGGCCTTTGAATTTGCCAAGTATTCTTCTCTTTACCTCTTGCTCCACCTTGATTTTTCCAATGGCTCCCCATCTGCTCCTAGGCAACAGAAACCGTTTCCATTATTAAAAGGATTTCAAAGTCGGTTTGAAGAATACCTCCATTCGCTTCTTCCACCAAGAGAATTCGCCACAAACTTCGTGGGTGAATGTTTGTAGCCGACCATCTTTTGTAGTGCTCGCGCGGTTAGTCCTTGAAGAGCGACCTTAGCTCGATACCACTTGTTGGGAATCGATTCTGGCGGCTAGAGGGGGTGAATAGCCCTCGTTCGATGGATGTCATATTTTGCCTACAAAATGTTAAAAATATATGCAAATATGCAAATATAAATAAAGACAAAGCAAAACAATAAACAAACAATACAAACACGAGATGTAACGGTTCACGGCTATGCCGCTAATCCATATCGATTCGTCACGGTGAATCACTCCGCCAAAGCCAATCACTATTGGTCTCTCCTTTGCACCAAGCTAGGAGGTAACCTTTACAATCAAGATCACTCTTCTTACAATAAGATTGAAGTAAAAACAAGTAAGAAGAGTAGGGAATCGTGTATGGCACTTTGGGAGAAGTTTAGAGCTCAAGCATTTACCTCCCAAAGCCTCATCCCCTTCCTTTTTATAGAGGAAGAGGGTTTCTTCCCATTGACACAAGAGCAGTCGATTGATGCCTCTCGATTCGGGTCTTAGTCGTAATAACGGTCGCTTTCCACGTTCCATCCAGACGTGGCATCATCAGCGATGGCACCCATCGGCCCGATCGATGTCAATCGGTCGATCTCGATCGACTCCATTTTGTGCCCGCATTTTGTCAGCATCGATCGATCAGTCCTTAGCGATCATTGATCAGATCA
Organism: Wurfbainia villosa; assembly: GCA_025175895.1. Classification (NCBI taxonomy): domain Eukaryota; kingdom Viridiplantae; phylum Streptophyta; class Magnoliopsida; order Zingiberales; family Zingiberaceae; genus Wurfbainia; species Wurfbainia villosa. The sequence continues at coordinate 38,164,547 of CM045988.1, forward strand.
GCCATTCATCAGACCGATCAACTTGATTCATCCATATTAGACCAGTCGATCTAACCATCGACTCAGAGTAGTCGATGACATGGGCGATCGGTGTCGAAACTCATCCGACACGTAGCCAAATGGGCAAGTTTCACCTAAGAGCTACCTTCTTCCGGTTACATATGCTCACTCATCTCTCGGAGTCCCTCACCTTTGAAGTCTTCTTTGTTCGCTCACGCTCCAAGAAGATCAGCGCGACTCTGTGCCTCTTGCCTCGGCTACTTCCTCCAAGCGCTCCTCGCCCGGTGGTTCCTCGGATACTGCTGCTCAAAGTCGTCACCGACTCAAGGACCGAGTCATGAGTTGTGAAACTCGCCAAGGCTCCATGTAATTACTAAGCCCTACATGACTTCAATGCACATATCAAATCAACATAACAAACTAACTTAAACCCTTTGCCACACACATCAAAACCTTATCATGGCAAGAGATTGACCTAACAATAGGGCAAAAGCATCACACCTACAAAACTACATTTTTCGATACCTCCACCGAATCATGGCAAGGACTATTTTTGGTCATGAGAGGCTGTAGTGAGAGTGAGAGCTAGTGGTGCTTTGCTTGGGACATGCTACAAGAAAGGAGTAGCATCGATGTAGGGTCCCATTTCATTAGATACTTAATGAAAATCGAGAGGAGAGATTAATGTGGGGGTACCTTACATTTTCCATAGGATGGGGTATGACTACACCGCTAGATAGCATAGAGAGAGGAGCCCTAAGATCGACTTGGGTGTATATGGCCATGAATATGATTGTAAAGAGGAACACTCTTTATGCTTTGTAAGGAAAAACCTAACAACCCTTAGGCTCCCGACCCGATCGCACGTACTCATCACCACACGACGCTAAGCACGCACTTAGACTGAGTGGAGTCCTCCATATGAGGACCATCCACATCGGCACCCATCTCTCTCTCCTTTCCATCTCCCTCTAGGAGACTCTCATGCCATGTGAGCTCACGCTAGTCCATGTCATGCACACCACCTTTTTCTACTTTTGAGCAGGATGCAGGTACATCTGCCTACAATTTTTCAGAGTTCTGATCATGCCTCGATGACATATATACTGAGCAGCAGACATAGAGGCAGTGATGGGAAGAGAAAAGCATCTACACGAAGGTGGAGTTTCAGGGCTTCCGGGAGCACTTCTAGCATGTCGAGGAGTTCTACGACGAGGCCTGCGTCTACTCCCAGGAGGAGGCTACCCGTCGCCAGGTGGAGGCCACCTACCACTAGGAGATGTGGCATCATATGCGAGCCCAACAGGCATAGTGGGCTAGGGAGGAGGAGCACCGAGCAGTCGCTGCATCCACCAACTCTCAGATCGACCACATGTACATGTGGTATCAGCGGCTCATCAACAGATTCTCCTAGGTTCCCGAGATGCTGAGGCAACCTGACTTTCCACCTCGTCCACCATACTAGAGGTATCCTTCACTTAAGTCGGGGGGGGGGACCCCAAGTTTTGTTTTGTTTCTAGCAGTGATTTCTTTGCTAATGTTTGCATTTTAGTTAGCATTCTTTTACTCATGCATTAGTTATTTAGTTTCTTTCGGCACTTAGTGTTTGCTACCTATAAGTTGCCTCTTAAAGTTACTTTCATGAGTTGTTCTCATATGTAGCTTAACTTTATTTATCTCATGGTATTTTATTTTATTTGCTCTAATGAATGTTCTATACTTACACTGCTTAGCTTTAATTTTTTTACACCTACACATGTCGAATATTCTAAAAGGGAGAATCTAGTACATACCTAATTATGATTCATCTCAACAGTCTAGTACTTTGGAATCCACAGGTGACCCTTGTTAGGGCAATCTCTTGCCGTGATATGGTTTTGATAGTGTGGCAAAGGGTTTAAGTTAGTGTGTTATGTTTATTTGATATGTGCGTTGAAGTCGTGCAGGACTTAGTAATTCGCACATGGAGCCGTGGCAAGTTTCACATCTCATGACTCGTGCCTTGAGTCGGTGAAGGATAGCTTTGCGGAAGCCGTGCGCTTGGAGCATCCGAGGGACCGCCGGACGAGAAGCTTGGAGTGAAGCCGGAGGAAGTAGACTTCGAGGCAAGAGACGCGAAGGAGCATTGCAGAGCCGTGCGCCTGATGCTGCCGAGGGACGTGGCCGAGAACGAAGAGAACTTCGAAGGCGAAGGACTCCGAGAAATGAGAGTGAGCGATTGTAACCCGGGGAGGGGTAGCTCTTAGGTGAAACTTGGCCATTTGGCCAAGTGTCGGATGAGTTTTCGACACGATCGGTGCCATGGAATGGCGATCATTGCTAATCGAGTCGAGTGTAGCTCGACCGTATATCTGGCCCGGTTTGTGGCATCGATCGATCGCATCGTTAGCGATCGGCCAAGACTAGATCGATCGGCTGCGGATCGGTCGTCAATAGGGTTTTGGCCACAGAACCGCTCGTAGTCGACTGGGCAGTCGACTACGGGGTCAGCAGTCGACTGGTGAGGTCCAGCAGTCGACTGCCAAGAGTTCCGTTGGACAACAACGGTCGGCATCCGACGTGTTCGGAGGCCGTTGTAGTGACGATCTGCCATGGCGGCGATCGGTGATGGCGGCAGGAAGAAGTTAGACCTCTCTATAAAAAGAGAGGTTGTGAGCCTTTGAGAGGCTAATGCTTAAGTTCCAAACAATCTTCCTAGTGCCCCACAAGCTCTAAACTCTTCTTACTCGCTTTTACTCCATTCTATTTGTAAGAAGAGTGATCTTGATTGTAAAGGTTACCTCCACCTAGCTTGGTGCAAAGGAGAGACCATTTAGTGGATTGGTTTAGCGGAGTGATTCACCGAGGACGAATCGGGGACTGTGGATTAGCGGCGTAGCCGTGAACCACGTTACATCTTGTGTTAGCATTGTCTATTTCCTTTGCTTTGTTTTATTTGTTTAATTTGCTTGTATTGTTGTTTCCGCTTGCGCTAATCTAATTGTAGACGAGCACATTCCGATAACCAACCAACGAGGGCTATTCACCCCCTCTGGGCCATCCGATCTCTTACAAGTGGTATCGAGGCCGAGGTTGCTTGTCACGGACTAACCGCAACAAGCCCTACATCAAATGGCGGCTCAACATCCACCACCAGTTCGAAGAATTCTCTTGGTGGAAAAGGAGAATGGAGGTATTCTTTGAAACCGATTTCGATATTATGCTTATAATGGAAAATGGTTTCGAGTTGCCTAGGGATGAAAGGGGTGAGCCAATAGAGAAGTCAAGGTGGAATAAGAAGCAACGAGAGGAGCACCTTGCAAACTCAAAGGCAAAACATCATCTTCTCAATGTGCTCCCTCAACAAGAGATCAACCGGATCGGAGAATGCACTAGCGCCAAAGAGATGTGGGAGAAGCTTGTAGAGCTTCATGAAGGCACCTCGGAGGCCAAGCTTGCAAGAAGAGACCTCCTCCGCTCCCAATTATCCAATATAAAACTAGAAAAGGGAGAAAAGGTAACCTCACTACACTCTAGGTTTAAAGAAATTTTAATTGGGCTAACAAGTGTAGGTGAGAAGCTATCGAACCGGGACATGCTCATGAAGGCTATAGATGCCTTTCCCCGGTCCTCAAAGTGGAGTTCCATGGTGGACTCCTTCTATATGTCCAAGAACTTGGAAGTAAGTACCTTGGAGGAGTTCTTCTCGACAATGGAGCTCCACGAAACGAGGCTTGAAGGAATTCAAGAAGAGCCAAGAATTCAACCCTCAAGAGGAGTAGCATTGTTGGCAAACAAGGGGAAGAAGAAGATGGAAGTCCCCTCCTCCTCGGGTGATGAAGCCTCCTCCTCCTCCATGGATAGCACCGAGGAAGCCTACATGGTAAGGAAGGTGAGGCGTGTATTTAAGAATTTTAGATTTGATAAATCAAATGATAGGAATAGAAGACCAAGGGGGAAGGTGATATGCTACAATTGCCAAGGAGAGGGACACATAAGGGACAATTGTCCTCTCCTAAACAAAAGCAAGGAAGAGAAGAAAAAGAAAGAGGAGAAGAGGAAGAAGAAGAAGGGGAGCAAGAGAAAGGAAGAAGAAAAGAAAACAAAGGAGAAGGGAAAGGCTAAGGCTCTCAAGGCAAGGACTTGGGATGACCCATCCTCATCCTCCTCATCATCATCGGATGAGGAGAATGCCTTTGTCGCCAATTTGGCCTTGATGGCCTTTGACGATTTGGATTGCTCCTCCTCCGAAAATGAAGGATCAAGCACAAGAGGAGAGAGCTCAAGTGAAGGGGGAGCCTCCTCCACATCATCATCCTCCTCATCATCCGAAGAAGAAGAAGAGGACATGGAAACTATGGTAACAAAAGCCTCTCCTAGTAAAATAATTTCTATGATTTCTAGTTTAACTAGGGATTTGTTTAGAGCAAAGAAGAAAAATAAATGCATGCTAGATCAAATTAAGGCATTAGAAAATAAGCTAGAAAATGCATGCTTAAATAATAATGATACTTCTTCTTGCCATGATGATGCATGCTCACATGATAATTATGTGCCTTTAGATGTTAGTGATGCATGCATAGAAGAAAATAGGGCATTAAGGGAAAAGGTAGATTATTTAACCAAAGCCCTAGGAAAATTCACAATTGGCTCCAACACCTTGAATATGATCATAGGGAGCCAAAGGGCAAGTTTTAACAAGAAAGGCCTAGGATATAAAGAGAAGAAAAATGAGAAGGCCTATAGATGCCTAATAGCTAGGGGACAAGACAAAAACAAAGTAATAGCTAAGAAATGGATCCCCAAGGAATTTCTAGTGAACCCCATAGGCAAAAATCTATTTTGGGTTCCAAAATCCATCCTTAAGGGTTAGAAAACCCCTAGGGTAGTCAACCATATGAACTTGACCTATATCATATTTTAGTTGACTTAGGATGACGGGACAACATTTTTAGATAGTGTTGGGTGATGATAACGTGCCCATAAAAAGGTAATAATGCTTAAATCATGATGATTAATGTAATTTCTATGCATATGTGTAATCATGGTTTATGATTTTGATATTGGGCACATCATCATGAGAAATAGGTTTAAATCATGCTTTAGGTGATACTTTATTTATTATCATCATATAATGCCTAATGCATGGTTATAATTTGATGAAAACATGTATTTCATGATCATAATGTGAAATTAATTGATATATGTCATTATGATCATGTAGGTTGTTAGGTTGATACTTAACCATGATAGAATTGCTTGAATATATTGGTTAAGTATATATATACAAATACCCCCCTAGGATGCATCTCACACTCACTATAGGCTAACTTGATTGCAAACTTAGCATGGGTGAGATGTTAGGATGATACAAATGTCCACTAATGCCTATGGCATTTAGATGGTCATTTAAAGTATCAAAATATCAATAATAGACCAATCATGGGGAAGGCTTATGTTTAATTAATAGACATATTGCCAAAAGAACATGGTTGGATATTTCTAATGTTTTCAAAACAATTTCTTACCCTAAAATACATGTATTCATGTTTTGAAACAATTGGATGCAAAACTAGGTAGCTAACTTGATACTAGAATGATCAAAAACCTAGTGGTTTTTAGAACTTTTGGATTTTTGGCAAAAACAAGAAAATATAATGAGTTTTCATGAAAAACTATTTTTCATTGATAGATATACTTAAAAGAAATATGTTTCCAAAATTTCATGATTTTTCATATTTTCTGGAATTTATAATGCATTTCTGAAATTCGTCCAGAAAATCAGAAATATGGATTCATTTGTGCCAGTCGACTGCCATACTGATAGCAGTCGACTGGTGGCCTGTAAATCAGAATATTGAAGGCCGATTTCAGTTTATAAACCTCCTACAAGTATACTTGAGGCCATCAACAAGTGGTACCCAATTTTAAATCAACTTGACATATTTTTTCCTCCATTATACTTGATGCCATGAGCTTATAACTTAGTGTTAATCTTTTTGATGGTGTCAAAGGGGGAGAAATAAGTATGTTTAAGTTAATCACTTTAGGGGGAGAAATATATTGTAGGGGGAGAAATATATTGTAGGGGGAGAAATATATGATAGGGGGAGAAAATTTGCATAGAGAATTTCATGGATTAAGGGGGAGTTGCATGTTGTTATATCATGTTTATCTTTACATGCTTTCTTACCCTTAGAATTTATATCAAATGTTTTTTCCTAACTTAAACGGATTGCCACACATCAAAAAGGGGGAGATTGTTAGGGCAATCTCTTGCCGTGATATGGTTTTGATGGTGTGGCAAAGGGTTTAAGTTAGTGTGTTATGTTTATTTGATATGTGCGTTGAAGTCGTGCAGGACTTAGTAATTCGCACATGGAGCCGTGGCAAGTTTCACATCTCATGACTCGTGCCTTGAGTCGGTGAAGGATAGCTTTGCGGAAGCCGTGCGCTTGGAGCATCCGAGGGACCGCCGGACGAGAAGCTTGGAGTGAAGCCGGAGGAAGTAGACTTCGAGGCAAGAGACGCGAAGGAGCATTGCGAGCCGTCGCTGATCTTTGCCGAGGCGTGGCCGAGAACGAAGAGAGAACCCGAAGGACTCAGAAATGAGAGTGGCGATTGTAACCCGGGAGGGGTAGCTCTTAGGTGAAACTTGGCCATTTGGCCAAGTGTCGGATGAGTTTTCAGACACGATCGCGCCATGGAATGAAGCGCGATCGCTAATCAGTGTAGCTCGGTATCTGGCGACGGTTTGTGGCATCGATCGGCCGCCATCGTTAGCGATCGCCGCCAAGAATGATCGGCTGCGCGGCGATCGGTAGTCAATAGGGTTTTGGACACAGCCGCTCGTGGCCGGAGGCGATCGACTACGGTCGGCCGATCGGCGGTGAGGTCGGGATCGCGCCAAGAGTTCCGTTGGACAACAGCGGTCGGCATCCGGCGTGTTCGGAGGCCGTTGTAATGATTGCCATGGGCGGCGATCGATGGCGCGCAACGGAAGAAGTTAGCCCTCTCTATAAAAAGAGAGGGTGTGAGCCTTTGAGAGGCTAATGCTTAAGTTCCAAACAATCTTCCTAGTGCCCCACAAGCTCTAAACTCTTCTTACTCGCTTTTACTCCATTCTATTTGTAAGAAGAGTGATCTTGATTGTAAAGGTTACCTCCACCTAGCTTGGTGCAAAGGAGAGACCATTTAGTGGATTGGTTGAGCGGAGTGATTCACCGAGGACGAATCGGGGACTGTGGATTAGCGGCGTAGCCGTGAACCACGTTACATCTTGTGTTAGCATTGTCTATTTCCTTTGCTTTGTTTTTATTTGTTTAATTTGCTTGTATTGTTGTTTCCGCTTGCGCTAATCTAATTGTAGACGAGCAAATTCCGATAACCAACCAACGAGGGCTATTCACCCCCCTCTAGCCGGCCATCCGATCTCTTACAACCCTAAGTTTAGCATTTTAGTTACTGGAGATGCTCGAATTGTGTAAGCCCATTCGAAAAAATCAAAATCCCAGTGAGCCGAGAAATAAAAGAGAGAAAAGAAAAGGAAAAAAAGAGAGAGAGAGAAAGAGAGAGAGAGAGAAAAAGAAAAGAAAGAAGAAAAAGAGATTATGACGGATAAAAAAAATAGTTATTGTGGGTGGAAATGGTTAGGTGCCCCTTTGAGACTGAGTTAGGTTATTGGGGAAACACCTACCAATTTCTCTCAATACCGAGCACACCTTTGAGACTTTGTGCTAGATCTAGGGAACGACCCTCGCTTTGGGCAGGTAAGTGCCTAAGAGTCGGAGACCTTAGGAAAGCTATAGGATGACGACTTAACTCACCATGGAATGAGTATCCCCTAAGAAGATTCACTTAGCACGAGCACGAGGAGCTAACTTAGTGAATTTCTAGAACATATCTATTTTGCTTTGATTGCAAATACTACATGATAAATCTAATTAACATGCTAAGCATGAAACAATACCTTTTAAAATTTCATAGCACTGAGATTTGCTTGAGGACAAGCAAAGATTTAAGTTTGGGGGAATTGATGTGAGCAAAACATATAGAATTTTAGGAGTAGTTTTCGCTCATATCTCATAGCATTTTATGTTCGTTTCATGCATATTTTACATTATGTTGCATGCATTTCCTATTTTCTGGTTCAGAGATCTTCTCTGTTTACTTTTGTGTGCAGGATAACATTTTATAGGGAAAACGGTGTAATTTCGGAGCAAAAGAAGACATTTGGCAGCTAGACGCAAAAGGGAACATGACTAGGGCGTGTGCCCACACACGACCATGTTCAGAGGGCGAAAATAGCCACCACAGCCTGACACATTGCTAGGCAGTGTGTTTTCACACTGCCATGTGGTGGCCGAGCAAATTGACGCAACTAGGGTTTTTTCCAGATTTCGCAGCGATCCGGAGTGATGTCTATATAAAGAAAGCTCCACCCAAACTCTAGGGGGGAGGCACGATAGCTCAGACGACACTCCGAAGCCCTAAAAAGCTTCGGGAACTCACAATGGGGAGGAAGAATGTCGTCAAAGGTCAAGATTCTGCACTTCAACACTGAGGAGAAGACCTACATTGCAATGTAAATCCTATTCTTTGCGTAAATTCTATTGTTTATACGGATATGATCATGCCTTGTGTTTCTTTTGTCGTATCTATGGAGTAGACTCTCTGATTCTAGGATTAGGGAGTAGTTTGTGTTGAGTCGGAACATGTTAATTCAAATATCTTTTCGTTCTTGAATTTATATTTGCAATTAGTGTTTTGGTTTAGATCTATAGTTATCATTTTGGTTTTCTAGTTACTGTGCTTAGCCGATACGAGGGGTGACAACCCTCGTATCAAAGATTTAGAGGGATTAAAGAGGAACCAAAGGGTTGGCCTCATCGCTGGTAATTGTGGGTAGAAGGATACGATAGAGTAGGAAATACGCCTCATTTTTAACTCATCACAGGGATCGATTTGGCATCTGTTGGAACATCGGTGGCCGACTAGAGGGGGGGGGTGAATAGCCTTTAATCGCGTGCAGTGGAATTCACTCGTTCTTGATCGTCTACGAATATGATTAGTGCAAGCGGAAATATAAATAATAAAGACAATCGACAAGACAAGCACTAAAAAACCGATATAATGTGGTTCACGACCTTGCCGCTAATCCACGGATCGATTCGTTCCAGGTGAATCATGCCTAAACCTTCACTATTCTCTCCTTGGCACCAAGCAAGGTGGAGGTAATCTTTTCTTACAATATCACTCTTCTTACAATAGGATTGAGATAAATGTAATAAAGAAGAGTAGGAAAACATATTGGGCACTTGGGTGTTGTTTGGAGTTAAAGCATTGGCCTCCCCAAGTGTCCAAAGGCCTCTTCTTATAGGGAAGAGGTCATTCTTCTCATTAAGCCAGCAGTAGTCGACTGATGCCCCGATCAGTCGACTGCCACTGTAGTCGTTGCCCTCTAAAGGCTTCTTCGACGTTGGATTCCATCCAACGGCTCCCACATCAGTCGACTGATCTTCCCATCAGTCGACTGATGGAACCAACAATCGAGTGCCAGAAGTGAGCAGTTGACTCTCCAACATTCTGCGTCGAAACCCTCGACATCGATCGCTCCCCTTAGCGATCGATGATGGAGCTAGCGATCGGCCGCCGGTAGTCGATCGCTTGGCCGAACTTGACTCGAACACCGCTGATTTGACTTGGATCATCGCTACCTATAGCGATCGGCGTGTCAGGAAAACTCATCCCACACTTAGCCAATTGTCCAAGTTCAACTAAGAGCTACCTGCCCTGAGTTATAATCGCTCACTCTCATCTTTCCTTGGAGTCCCTCGCCTTTGAAGTTCTCTTCGTCTGGCCACGTCCCTCGGATGCGCCAAGTGCACGGCTTCGCAGCGCCATCCTTCACGTCTCACCCTGAAGTCTACTTCCTTCGGCTTCACTCTAATGCTCCTCGTCCGGCGGTCCCTCGGATGCACCAAGCGCATGACTTTCGCAATGCATCTTTCACCAACTCAAGGACCGAGTCATGAGAGGTGAATCTTGCCAACGCTATCGTCATCCCTGTGCGAATTACTAAGTCCTGCATGACTTCAACGCACATATCAAATCCATATCAATCTTAACTTAAACCCTTTGCCACACACATCAAAACCACATCACATGGGTTGATTGCTCTAACAATCTCCCCCTTTTTGATGTGTGACAATCCGTTTAAGTTTGGTAAAACAATTACAATAAAAACATAAGGCAAGAAAGAATGTAAATAACATGAGTATAAAACTTCCCCTTAAACATGCAACTCCCCCTTAAGACATGCTAACTCTCCCCTTATCATGATTAACTAAAACTCACCATTTCTCCCCTTTTGACACCATCAAAAACATTATACAAATGTTATACACGCATGACATCAAGTCTTAGGAAGAAAAATACCCAAAAACCAACTCAAAACTTGATACAACAGGTTACTGTGCTTGTGCACAGTACATTAGTCGACTGAATTAGAGGATCAGTCGACTGGCACTCAGTTTTCAGATTTTCTGATTTTCGAAATCCAATTTCAGAAATACATTAAAAATTCTAGGAAGTTCGAAAAATCATGAAATTTGGAATACATATTTCTAGTGAGTTCCTTTATCAATGAAAAATGATATTTCATGAAAATTCATTTTATTTTAGAAAATTAGGCAAAAACTCAAAAGTTGCAAAAAGTCTAAAGTTTGTATTATCTTTGAAGCCTAGTTTTGCCTTGAAACTTTTCAAAACATGAACTCACTGTTTATGAAACATAAAATGTTTTTAAATCATTTAAAATATCCAACTATGATCTATGGGCAATATGTCCATTGATTAAACATTTGCTTTCCCTATAGTTGGTCTATGATTAATCTATTGATACACTTAATGACCCATCTAAATGCCATAAGCATTAGTGGACCACTTGTATCATCCTATCATCTCACCCATTGCTATGTTATCAATCAAGTTATCCTTTAGTGAGTGTGAGATGTTTCTAAAGGTATTTGTACTTAACCAAAATTTCATGCAATTCTATCAATGGAAGTATTATATCCTAAAACACCCAATGTGATCATAAAACACATATTATCAATCATGACAAAAAACCATCAATCATTGCATATCATGATTAAAAGTCAAATATTATTATGATTTCATATTATGATCACATTATCATCACCCAACACTCAATTTAAAAACTAATAACCCTCATCATCCTAAGTCAACCAAATAATATGATATAAAATAAAGTCCACTATGGTTGACTAACCTAGGGTTTTTCTAACCCTTGAGGATTGATTTGGGAACCCAATATAAATTCTTTCCTATAGGGTTCACCAAAAATTTCTTAGGGATCCATTTTCTAGCTACCATTGTTGGAATGTATACTGAAAGCCTAGCTCTTTTTGTATGAACATTTTTATTTTGAAATAAGAATCACATGATCATTGTTTGCACTTTATATATTTATTATATTTGTGCATATTGTCTAATATTTTACATTGTAGATAACATGGTGCTTGGTGTGGCACAGAAGATCATGTTATCAGTATCTTGTAGAATATAAGTAGAGGCTCACAACCAAAATGGTTTTGGACAAACCATTGACATGGTTGTAGTGTAGCTTGGTATTGTTTTGTCTTGAACATAGAGTTACACTAGTACACTTAGGTGTATTGAGCAAGACCGACATAGAGGTGATTCAATTTATTGCTGACTACATAATTGAATCGGACCTCGGATATTATGTTGTAAATGCTCTTAATCCCGATATAATAACGGGCACATGTACTTAGTATTTATTTCTTTGATTTACCAAAGGGTGAGATTTAAATGGATTAAATCAATATGCCCGGTAAGTTGGGAAATGATATTATTTACATGGTGTGCCGTTGATTATAGGAGGAAACCATGTCCTATATATTAGGTTGATGATGTCCCCTTGAGGAGCTCATAAGGTTCATCATGTAAACCCAGCTGGTTGACTTATTCAACATGATGATAAGGTTGAGTGGTACTACTCGAGGAGTTAGATGTTAATTAATTGATGGTCGAGAATCAATTAATTGGTGTGAACATTCGATATCTTAAACACGGGGAGATGGATGTACAAATAATATATGGAGCCCATATTGATATATGGGGGTTGGTGAGGTAGTTCAATGATGATCCTCTAGTGGAATGGAACATCATTGATGGATCAAGTTTGTGTGGTTCCGATCCATCGGGTGGCCAAGATCCAACTCCTCCTCATGGTCCCTATCACAGCCTAATATAATCCTCGTGAAGTCTAGATCCAAGGATGTAAAACAAAACTCTAGAATCGACGGTTGGGATTAAATCCCTAGAATCGACGGTTGGGATTAAATCCCTAGAATCGACGGTTGGGATTAAATCCCTAGATCCGACGGTTGGGATGAAACCCTAGATCCGACGGTTGGGATGAAACCCTAGATCCGACGGTTGAGATGAAATCATAGATCCGACGGTTGGGATGAAACCCTAGATCCGACGGTTGGGATAAAACCCTAGATCCGACGGTGGAAATTAAATCCCTAGATCCGACGGTGGAGATTAAAGGAGGCTTAAGCCCAATTCTATAAATAGAGGGCTTAGGTTGGGCGGCAAGTATGGTTCATTTGGATTAGAGTTTTGCCTCTCAAGTGTTTTAGGTGGCTAGGGTTTTGGTGTGGTTTGGGCGGCAACAAGGAAGGTGATTAGGGTTTCTTCCTTTTCTCCTTGGTGGCCGGCGCTCACTCCTTCCTTCTCCTACCTTTGGCCGGCCCTCTTTCTCCTCCTTTGCTCCTTGGTGGCCGATGGTTCTCCATCTTCTTGGTGGCCGGCGCTTCTCGAACCTCTAGGTGGCCGGCGGCAACATTGTCACAAGTGGTCGGCGCTCATCCATTCATTCCTTGGCCGGCGGTTACATCGAGCTCCTTTGCTTGGTGGCCGGTTCTAGAAAGGAGAAGTTTTGTTTGGTTCTTCTCTTTGTTCGCAGCGAACAAGGAAGGGAAGAACGCGATCTAGAAGGCTTCTACTCGTGGAGGATCTTCGCCCACACATCGTCCACGAGGAGGATAGGATATACGGTAGAAGATCGTGAGGTATAAAAGTTTTACAACTTTATTTTCTGATCTTAGCATGTTATTTTATGTGTTGATTATACAAGTGTACATTTGTATATATTTTGTATAATCATGGACCCCGAAGACAAACACAAAAATCGGCGATCCGTTCGTCGTCTCTTCCACGGCTAACCAACTAGAAGAGTTGTGTTGCTTGAACAACTAGTTTGTTCAAGCAATCACTCAAGTTGTTAGCACGATGACGAATTGATTGTGCTAAGGAAACTCATCCCATCCGGATTAGTTCTTTCATTAGTGAAAATTTTAATCCGGGGACATGGGAGCCAATGAGCCTCCGAAGCAACTCCCTACAAGTGGTATCAGAGCCACGGTTTTCGGTTTTGTGTGTTTTGGATTCGGTTACTTTCATGCACATATCATATATTGAGTATGTCGGATAATAGTAAGATGTGCGTAGGCTAACTTTTTGGTTGCAGGCATAAGATCCAACTATTATGGATATTTGGTTGTATGTGATTGTTTTGTGTGTGATTGTATGTATATTATTTGAATCCTCGGGGTTGACGAGGCTAGATTAGGATTTAATTTTTGTAATTAAATACGGCATTGTTTAGTCGCTCATTTTAGTTTACTTTCGATCTAGATTATTTGTACACTCCTTCGTGGAGTATAGGATCGATGGATGTAAATTAAAATGATATATCTCGACTCGGATCTCTTTGGTGACTTGCGCACGGGAAAAGATGGAGCGGATGAGGTGGCGACACGATGGGATGCGTATTGGAGAACAATGCCATAATAGTTGGAAACAATTCTGTTTTTTTTCCATATTTATTGCTTATTTGTTTTATATGCATGTTGTGTATGCTTTAAAATTCCTCATTTTCAATTTACTAAGTGGGAGAGGGATATTTTAATTAATTTCCGCGGCCTCTATTACAATTTGACGTGTGATGCAACAAACTTGTGTATCGGCTCTGAGTTCCTTCCTCCCTGCGAACGGGTTTGTTTGCGGATCACTAGGTCAAATAATGGTTATAGGAAATTATCTAGGAGCATGTGTACTTCCACAGCGGTAAGGCACATAATCCGAAATAATTCCCTTAGTATCGTGTAATGGTGCACACTTAGATGCAAATAAAAGTATCCTCCCCATCGGAGTCACTGCTTTTATTTGTAGGGCCAAAGAGAAACCAACTATTAATTTTATTTGTCAAAAAGTAAGGTTGACAAGATAATAAAATTAATGGGTAAAACCTCCTCTTACAAATGTAGAATTCGTATACGTCCACACAGCGTGACATGCGACATTCTCGGTGATTTGAGGTGTTGGTTGATTTCGGAATTTTATTGTTTTGAGAAATCAATAATATTTGAAATCTAATGTTTTGATCATTGTGATTCTTAGGTTTTTCAAATGGCTTTCAACCCACTTACTGTCATATTAAAAGAAAATAAACTTACTGGAACAAACTACATTGATTGGAAAAGAAATCTGGATATTGTCTTAACTGCGGAGGAGTACAAATTTGTACTCTTCGAGGTCTGTCCTCCTAAGCCCACCGATGACTCTGATGAAAAGGAGAAAGAAAGTTATAAGAAATGGATCAAGGCAGATGAGATGGCGCGGTGTTACATTTTGGCATCTATGTCAAATGTGCTGCAACATCAGCATCAGGCCATGGCCACAGCTTATGACATGATGTTCAATCTCAAGGAACTTTTTGGACATCAGAGTATGGCGGCTAGACAGGAGGCGATGAGAAACTTGATGACGACCACCATGATCGAGGGAACACCCGTTAGGGATCATGTTCTCAAGATGATGGCTCATCTTAATGAGATGGAAGTCCTCGGAGCTGAGATCGATGGGGAAACCTAGGTCGATATCATTCTCCAGTCTCTGCCTAGGAGTTTTGAGCAGTTCCGCCTCAACTACAACATGAACAAGAGGTTGTATTCGTTGGCGGAGCTTCTGACAGAACTTCAGGCGGAGGAGGGGCTTTTTCGTCAAAGCACTCAAGCCATGGTCGCTCAGAAGGTTTCTTCCTCTAAACCGAAAGGTAAGAAGAAGAAGAAGCAAGGTGGAGCGAAGAAAGTGGCAGTGGGACCTCAGGCAGGAGTGAAGAAGCCGAAAGGCAAGTGCTTCACTTGCAAGCAGACTGGACATTGGAAGGCGGACTGTCCTCGCCGAAAGAACAAAGGTATATCTTCTTGTTTAATTGTTGAAACATGTTTAGCGGTGTTATCTACTAGTGCCTGGTGTGTAGATACAGGAGCCACTGATCATGTCTGCAATACTTTGTAGGGGTTCTAGGAAACTCGATGACTAGCTGAGGGAGAGATTACCGTCTTCATGGGCAATGCTTCAAAGGTGGCGGCTATTGCAGTGGGAGACGTTTATTTATCTTTTGATAGGAATAAAGTTTTGGTTTTGAGAAATTATCTTTATGTACCTACTTTTAGAAAGAATTTAATTTCGATTCTAAATTGTTTATGGATGGATATTCTTTCTTTTAATGACAAAGTGGTTATAAAAGGAATAGGAGATTATCTGCTTACAGTACATTGGTTGCCAATTTATATACTCTTGAACTGAAAACTCCCACGATGCATATAAAAGTCAATAACTCATCTTCTAAGTCTAATAAGAGAAAAGAACCTTCGCAAATGAACCAGACTTATCTTTGGCATCTAAGGCTTGGTCATATTAACCTAAGCAGAATTCAAAGGTTGATAGCTGATGGACCTTTGGGTTCATTAGTGGTAGAGGATCTCCCAACCTGCGAATCTTGCTTGGAAGGTAAAATGACCAAGAGGCCTTTCAAGGCCAAGAGGTATAGAGCCAAAGATGTGTTAGAATTGGTTCATTCTGATTTGTGCGGTCCTATGTCTATCCAGGCAAGAGGTGGTTTTGAATATTTCATCTCTTTTATAGACAATTATTTAAGATATGGATACATTTACTTGATGCGCCGCAAGTCTGAATGCTTTCACAGGTTCAAAGAATTCAAGGCTGATGTGGAGAACCGTCAAGGTAAGAGTATCAAGACCCTACGATCTGATCGTGGTGGTGAGTACCTCTTGGGAGAGTTTAGGAATTACTTATCAGAGGCTGTGATTCAATCCCAATTGTGTGCACCTGGCACACCCCAGCAGAATGGTGTAGCGGAGCGAAGGAATAGGACTCTTATGGAGATGGTCATATCGATGATGAGTTATTCTGAGTTACTTGTTTCGTTCTGGGGGTATGCGCTGGATACGACAATGTATACTCTGAACTTGGTTCCATCTAAATCAGTACCTTCTACCCCTATAGAATTGTGGACTGGGCGAAAGCCTAGTCTGAGACATATTCGGATATGGAGTCCGGCACATGTCTTTGAAGGTGATCTTTGGTAAGTTGGAACCTCGTACAGAAGTGTGCATGTTTGTTGGCTACCCTAAGGGAACGAAAGGTGGTTTGTTTTATAATCCTAGATATCAGAGGGTGATCGTTAGCACGAACGCCAAATTTCTAGAGGAGGATTATGTAATGAACCACAAGCCCAAGAGTAGGATTGTTCTTGAGGAGTTGTGAAGTCGACTTGATTACCACAGTACAAGAGGAGATACCACAAGTCACTACACCGCGTGTCACAGAGCATACACAACAGGCACCTCGTTGTAGTGGGAGGGTTGTTAGACAACCCGAGAGATTCATGTTTTTGGGAGAGTCTTCGGCTTAGTCCTTGGTGAACATAAACCTGATCCCTGGACATATGACGAGGCACTCCAAGATAGAATCGTATCTTGGCAAAGCGATGGTCGAGAGATAGAATCTATGGATTCTAATCAGGTCTGGGAGCTAGTAGAGCCACCCGATGGTGTAAAAGCCATTGGATGCAAGTGGATCTATAAGAGAAAGAGAGGGGTAGATGGGAAGGTTGAGACCTTCAAAGCTAGGCTTGTTGCGAAAGGGTATACTCAGAAAGAGGGCATCGATTATGAGGAGACCTTTTCACCGGTAGCTATGCTTAAGTCTATCCAGATTCTCTTATCTATAGCTGCTCATATGGATTATGAGATTTGACAGATGGATGTCAAGGAAGCTTTCCTTAACGGAAGTCTTGAGGAGAACATCTATATGCGGCAACCAGAGGGATTCATTGCTAAAGGCAAAGAGCATCTTGTATGTAAGCTTAATCGGTCCATTTATGGATTGAAGCAAGCTTCTAGATCTTGGAACATCCGCTTTGATGAGGTAATCTAGTCATATGGTTTTATTCAAAGTCCAGATGAGCCTTGTGTATACAAGAGATGTGACGGAAACGTAGTGGTGTTTCTTGTACTATACATAGATGACATTTTATTAGTTGGCAACAATATCAAAGTGTTATCAGACGTAAGGGTATGGTTGTCCAAATAGTTTGACATGAAGGACTTGGGAGAAGTGGGACACATCCTTGGGATCAAAGTTATAAGGGATCACAAGAAAAGGATGTTGTGCTTATCTCAAGCTTCATACATAGACACGGTCCTAACTCGTTTTAGCATGCAGAACTCCAAGAAAGGTTTTCTACCTTTTAGGCATGGAGTTCCTTTATCTAAAGAGATGTGTCCCAAAACATCAAAGGAGATAGAGGACATGAAGGCGGTTCCTTATGCTTCAGCAGTAGGAAGCCTTATGTATGCTATGCTATGTACGAGACCAGATATCTACTTTGCCGTGGGCATGGTTAGTAGATATCAGAGTAATCCTGGACAGGGACATTGGACTGCGGTAAAGCATATATTGAAGTACTTGAGAAGGACTAGGGATTATATCTTTGGTTTATCAGGCAGATCAATTATTCCTCCTGGGTTACAGATTGATTTCCAATCGGATAGGGACAAGAGTAAGTCTACCTCGGGGTTTGTGTTTACTTTTGGAGGTGGAGCCAAAGTATGGAGGAGTGTCAGCGAAATGCGTGGCGGACTCTACCATGGAAGTATGTATGGCGACCTCTAAAGGCGACCAAGGAAGCGGTATGGCTCAGAACTTCTTGATGGACTTGGATGTGATTCTGGTTTGCCCGAACTATCACAATTTATTGTGATAATAGTGGTGCGATTGCAAACTCGAAGGAACCACGAGCCCATAAGCGAGTAAACACATAGAGCGCAAGTACCACCTATACGAGAGATAGTAAGCGAGGAGAATTAGTCGCCAAGATTGCATCGAGAGGATAACTGGCGGATCCATTCACTAAGGCCCTTCAGTAGCGTTTGATAGGCATGTGGAGGACATGGGGATCAGATGTATGGCAATGTGATGACAGCATAGTCTTTTAGTATAAGTGGGAGATTGTTGGAATGTATACTGAAAGCCTAGCTCTTTTTGTATAAACATTTTTATTTTGAAATAAGAATCACATGATCATTGTTTGCACTTTATATATTTATTATATGTGTGCATATTGTCTAATATTTTACATTGTAGATAACATGGTGCTTGGTGTGGCACAGAAGATCATGTTATCAGTATCTTGTAGAATATAAGTAGAGGCTCACAACCAAGATGGTTTTGGATAAACCATTGGCATGGTTGTAGTGTAGCTTGGTATTGTTTTGTCTTGAACATAGAGTTACACTAGTACACTTAGGTGTATTGAGCAGGACCGACATAGAGGTGATTCATTTTATTGCTGACTACATAATTGAATCGGACCTCGGATATTATGTTGTACATGATCTTAATCCCGATATAATAACGGGCACATGTACTTAGTATTTATTTCTTTGATTTACCAAAGGGTGAGATTTAAATGGATTAAATCAATATGCCCGGTAAGTTGGGAAATGATATTATTTACATGGTGTGCCGTTGATTATAGGAGGAAACCGTGTCCTATATATTAGGTTGATGATGTCCCCTTGAGGAGCTCATAAGGTTCATCATGTAAACCCAGCTGGTTGACTTAGTCAACATGATGATAAGGTTGAGTGGTACTACTCGAGGAGATAGATGTTAATTAATTGATGGTCAGTAAATCAATTAATTGACGGACATTCGATATCTTAAACACGGGGAGATGGATGTACAAATAATATATGGAGCCCATATTGATTTATGGGGGTGTCACGTTCGCCCTTTTTGGACCAGAAGTCCGGAGGCGCGGTGCGTGATGCGACCGTACATACATACATTACTTACAGCGGAAGACTTTATACATATTTCGTACTTCTTACAGCGGAAGACTTTAGACTTATATTTTTTTTTCTTTTACAACATAAACATGCATTGACATATATATAAATACTTCTTCTTCTTAACATAGAGCATGCATCATAACATATATAGATACTTCTTCTTACTTCTTCTTATTAGCATAGAGCATGCATCATAACATATATAGATACTTAGTGCTTAGTTCAAGTTCATAAACATCATCATCGTAAGGAGACATAAATAAGGACCTCCATAAACGTCATCATCATAGGGAAACATATATATAAGGACATAACGGATCTTCTCCACCATGCCACTACCACACACATTTGGCCCCTCCTACTGGTCCTTTTTAGTTTATCCATCCCTTACCCTTATCTGCAGTACGAGGGAAAGATAAACTATAAGCACATAGGCTTAGTAAGATCCTGTCCTACTCACAATAACCATACATCGACATTATTCATGGCATTTAACATTCATAACATATAAGCAACATAACATATAACATACATGGCGTAAGCAACTTAACATGTAGCATAAGTACATAAGTAAACATAACATGTATCATCTATGACATAGCAGCATAACATGTATATATATATGACTTAATCAAACATAACATGCATCATATGTAACATAGCAACATGTACATGACATATCAAACATAACATATATCATAGGTAACATGGCAGCAATAACATGACATATCAAATATAACATATATCATAGGTAACATGGCAGCAATAACATGACATATCAAACATAACATGCAACATATATAGGACATATCAATATAGCATGTGAACATAACAATCAAATCATGTAAACCTATGCAGGATGCTTTTGAAAACATATATTATAAGTACGTAAACATAATCTCAACATATTTGGGCCCGGCATTGTACCACTTCTTCATTATCATAGCGCGCATCCCTAAATAGACCCGAGGTAGCAAGTCTCGAACCGACTAGGTTACTAGGCCCGATCTTAGTCCGTCGACCTAGGGCAATCGTCATAGCGTAGAAGCCCATCCTAGGCCCGAGTCTTACTCCATCGACCTAGGGCATCTTGGAGCCCATCCCGTACTAGGCCCGATCTTAGTCCATTGACCTAGGGGCAATCATACATAGAGGCCCATCCTAGGCCCGAGTCTTACTCCATCGACCTAGGGCATCTTAGGAGCCCATCCCTTTGGACCTTGTTAAGGTCTTGGTACAAGCCATGCAGAAGGTAAAATACTTATATGCTTTTATTATAACATAGCTTATTTTATTTTGCAAACATAGCATACTTCATTTCATAACATATCATATTTCACTTCATGAACATATCATCTTTCATTTCATAAACACATCATACTTCATTTCATAACATGTCATATTTCACTTCATGAACATATCATATTTCATTTCATAAACACATCATACTTCATTTCATAATCATATCATATTCATTTCATGAACATATCGTTTTTCATTTCATAATCATATCGTATTTCATTTCATAACATATCTTAAATATCACATACACATAGGGCATCGCATAAGGCATAAACATCAAGAGTAAGTAAACACTAACCTAAAGCATGTTATCTTCATCTAGCATCATTTAATATCATAAGTCAACATGAATTCACCCAAACATAAAACACATGTTAACCTAACCTAGAGCATGTTAAAGGGCAATGGTTGGCCGAATGGTTCATGTAGGTTTTTAGGGCTAGTCTTTTAACCTAATCCAATTAACATACTAACAACATCATATGCATACAAAACATGAATTAAAACTTCATTGAATCCTCAAAATAAAAGGGGTGGCCAAATGGTTCAAGGGGCTTTTAGGGTTAGACTTTTAACCTAATTCAATTAACATACTAACAACATCATATGCATACAAAACGTTGTATAAAACTTCATTGAAACATAAAAACCCAAGCGTGGCCGAATGGTCCATGTAGGCTTTTAGGGTTAGACTTTTAACCTAATTCGATTAACATACTAACAACATCATATGCATACAAAACATTGTATAAAACTTCATTGAAACATAAAAACCAAGGGTGGCCGAATGGTCCATGTAGGCTTTTAGGGTTAGACTTTTAAACTAATCCCTCTAACATACAAACATCACCATATGCATACCATTACGTATTGCTAAAACTTCAATTAATCACCAAAAATATATGATGGCCGAATGGTTTATAGAGTTGTTTAGGGTTATCTTTTAACCTAATTCATTCTACATCCTAACATCATCATTTACATGTAAAACAAGATATAGAACTCCAATAAAATACCAAAAATCCAAGTTGGCCGAATGGTTCATGGGGGTTCCTAGGGTTAACTTTTAACCTAATTCATTCTACTTCCTCACATCATTATTTGCATGTAAAACAAGATAAAGAACTTCAACAAAACACTAAAATTCATGTTGGCCGAATATATCATATGGATTTCTTTTACAAAACATCAATCGAAGCTACTCGTATGCAGGTGAGGGATACTTACATCCTTCGCTTTGCTTTTAGTGGGAAGATGACCTAAGGAAAAACAAAACCTAGCCTTCTCCTTGCTTAGATGGGGTTCGGCCAAAGGGTGAAAATGGAGAGGGAGAGGAATAGATTTCGATGAGGAAGAAGAAGAGAAGAGGAGAAAATGAATTGTGTAACTCATGCCCCCTCATTCCCCCTATTTATTCACTTGAAGAGTCCCTTGATCTCCCTTACACTTAACCATAATTTCCCTATTCTCTAATGATAAAATCCTATTGGGCTTACAGTTAGTGGGTGCATCTATAGGGCTTGGCTATCTCTAGAGGTTTGGGGTTCAATTCCTAGGCCTTGCATCCCTTTTTGGCTTATTTTCTTTCATTTTTAAAAAGGCCTACATAAAGCCCATTATCGTCAAGCCAAAAATTCTTGTAAAATTTCTAGAAATTTTACGGGCGTTACAATCCTTCATACCTTTTAAGAGTTTCGTCCTTGAAACTTAGAACAATTCTGGGTACTTCTGCTTCATGTCCTCCTCGTGTTCCCACGTAGCTTCCTCATATCGTTGATTCTGCCACAGGACCTTTACTAAGGGCACCTCTTTGTTCCTTAGTCTCTTGACTTCTCGGTCTAGTATCTGGATAGGCCGACTTTCAATACTCAGGTCCTCTTGAACTTGTACTGTTTGTGGCTCGATCACTTGGTCATCGCCTGAAATGCATTTCTTGAGCACAGAGACATGGAACACGTTGTGAATAGCCGACATCTCTTGAGGCAGCTCCAGCTTGTAAGCTACCTTGCCAATCCTCTGCAATATCGGATACGGTCCCACGTAGCGTGGACTCAGTTTACCCTTCCTTTCGAATCTCATCACTCCCTTCATTGGAGCCACTTTGAGGAATACCAGGTCCCCAACTTTGAATTCTAACGGTCTACGCCGCATATCCGCATAGCTCTTTTGTCGGCTCTGAGCAGTTTCAATTCTCTGACGGATGTTCCGTATAGCTCGGGTGGTGTCGTCGATGAAGTCCGTCTGGAGTCCCATCCTCTTCTTTTCACCACCCTCGTACCAGTATATGGGAGATCTACATTTCCTCCCGTATAGAGCCTCGTAGGGTGCCATTCCAATAGTAGCTTGGTAGCTATTATTGTAGGCGAATTCTGCCAAACATAAGTATCGGCACCAGCCACCTTTGAAATCCAGGGCGCAAGCTCGTAACATATCCTCCAATACTTGATTTACTCTTTCGGTCTGTCTGTCCATCTGGGGATGGAAGGCAGTACTGAACAATAGCTTCGTGCCTAGGGCCTTCTGAACACATTCCCAAAAATGGGAAATAAAGCGACCATCTCTGTCAGAAATGATGGTCTTAGGAATGTTAGGAGATCGGTTGGCCGGCTAGAGGGGGGTGAATAGCCCTAATTCGTTGTTCGTCGTATTTTGTTCGTTCTCGTCTACAATTCTTGTTAGCGCAGCGGAATAATAATAATACTAACAAGAAACATAAATACACACAAACAAAACACAACGATATACGTGGTTCGGAACCGAATGGTTCCTACTCCACGGGTGAGCTCCTCGAGCTCTAGTTATGCTCACGACACTAACTATAACACTCCTTTTCGACAACACGTCGGAGGTGGAGAAACCTCTCACAAGCTATTACACTAAGTAATGAAATACAACAAGAAATACAAAGACAATACAAAAGAGAACTTTTACACCGATTGCTTTTGATCGCTTTCTTGTTGCTTGCTTTTGCTTGCTCTTGAAGGTCTGGAATGCAACAGCAATTCCCCTTCAAAGTCACCCAAAAAGCCCTTGCGAAATCCTCCAACTCGTGCTCCTTTTATAACCTGCATCAAGCTGTTTTCGCGCCCATCAGTCGACTGATCGTGACCATCAGTCGACTGATCCTGTAGCCGTTGTCTCACAACGGCAAGATCCACGTTGGCAAGTTTCCAACGGATCACTCATCAGTCGACTGATGGCACCCATCGATCGGTGATCTACCATCGAGTCTTGTGAACTTCGACTCCATTACATGCCCGTGCGCAGTGTCATCGATCGCTGCCATCCCTTGGCGATCGATGATGTTCCATCGATCGATTGCCCTCCCTCGGCGGATCGGTGATCACCGAACAATCGGTCGAACACGGTCAAACCCATACGACCTGGCGGTCGATCCACATCCATGCCAGTCGACTGATGTCGGGCAAAACCTCAAACACCAAGTTGTTTGAGCCTCCGACCGTCGGGTAAACCCTCAAACATCACGTTTGAGCCTCCGACACTCAGTCTTAGCCACTTGGCCAAGTCCACACGGAGTTCCCCACCGAAGCTCTCTTCCCTCGGCCTACGTCCCTCGGATGCGCCAAGCGCACGGCTGCGCAATTCCATCCTTCGCGTCTCCTGCCCTAGAAGTATGCTTCCTTTGGGCTCACTCCAATCGCTCCCCGTCCGGCGGTCCCTCGGATGCACCAAGCGCACGGCTTCGCAATGTCATCCTTCATCGACTCAAGGATCCCAAGCCTAGTGAACTTACCAAGTCCTCAAGACTTCCCAAATGCACCAAGCGCACGGCTTCGCAATGCATTTCTCACCAAGCACCGAGCGCTCGGCTCCGCAATGCTTTGGATTTCCCATGCCAAGCACCAAGCGCACGGCTTCGCAATGCTTTGGACTTTCACATGCCAAGCACCAAGCGCACGGCTTCGCAATGCTTTGGACTTTCACACCAAGCTCCATGCTTGGATTTACCATGCCAACCCCATGTTGGACTTTCCCACACCAAGCTCCATGCTTGGATTTTCCATGCCAACTCCATGTTGGACTTTCCCACACCAAGCTCCATGCTTGGATTTTCCATGCCAACTCCATGTTGGACTTTCCCATGACAATCCCATGTCATGAGTTTTGTCTATCATCAAAATACCATCGGGGTATTGCTCGAGTCAAACTCGAGTCAACCTGGGACGATTGCACCAACAATCTCCCAACAAGGAATTCCATGTAGTCTGATAATTTCCCTAGCATATAACTGAGCCAGTTGCTCCGTCGAATAGGTCATCTTGATTGCTAAGAAGTGGGCGGACTTCGTCAATCTGTCCACAATTACCCATATAGCATCATAACCGTTTGTCGTCTTGGGCAATCCTGAGATGAAATCCATAGAAATGTCTTCCCATTTCCATTCTGGAATCTGGATCGGCTGCAGTGTTCCTCCAGGTCTCTGGTGTTCTGCTTTAACCCTCTGGTAGGTCAGGCAGGTACTGACATACTGAGCCACATCTCTTTTCATTCCGAACCACCAGAATTTTCTTTTCAGGTCTTGGTACATCTTGGTGGTTCCAGGATGCATCACATAAGGAGTTCCGTGAGCTTCCTCAAATATATTCTTCCGTAATTCTGGATCGTCGGGAATACACAGGCGATCCCTGAGGTAGAGTACTCCACTATCAGAGATATGAAACCCGTCGTCCTTTCCTTCTAAGACCTCTTGCTTGATCCTCTGAATGCTTGGGTCATGGGCTTGCTTTTCCAGTATATCATCGAACAACGTCGGTGCTATCGTCATGGTAGAGAGCTGTCCGAAAATGATTTCAACCCCGTAACGCATAATCTCCTTTTCTAAGGGCCGAGATAATACTGATAGAGACATCAAGGTGGCGCAGGACTTTCTGCTGAGTGCATCAGCCACCTTATTTGCTTTCCCCGGATGGTAGAAGATCTCACAGTCATAATCCTTGACGAGATCGAGCCATCTGCATTGTCTCATGTTTAGGTCCTTCTGTGTGAAGAAATATTTCAGACTCTGGTGGTCTGTATAAATCCTACACTGAGCTCCATATAGATAATGCCTCCATGTTTTGAGAGCAAAGACCACGACCGCTAGCTCTAAATCGTGGGTGGGATAATTCCTTTCGTGTTCCTTGAGTTGCCTAGAGGCGTAGGCAATGACCTTGCCATTCTGCATGAGTACAGCTCCGAGTCCCAACTTGGAAGCGTCACTGTACATGTCGAAGCCTTCATTACTATCCGGAAGAGCAAGGATTGGGAGGTGGAGTCTCCTTTTCAGTCTGTGAAACTCCTCTCATGACGTCAGTCCACTCATACTTCTTGTTCTTTCGGTGAGGTGTCATAGGCGGCAATCACGGAGAAGTTCTCTACAATCTTCCGGTAGTGCTAGCCCAAGAAAGCTCATCTCGGCATTCTTTGGTCGATTCGATTACTCACGGCTTCAATCTTTATTGGGTCTACCATCACTCCGTGCTTGGATATAACGTGACCCAAAAATGATACTTGTTCGAGCCAGAACTCACATTTGGAGAACTTTGCGAATAGCTATTTTTCCCGAAGAATCTGCAATACCACATTCAGGTGTTTTGCGTGCTCCTCTGGGGTTCTCGAATATATCAGTATGTCATCGATGAAGACGATCACAAACTTGTCGAGGAATGCCGAGAATACCTGATTCATCAAATCCATGAACAGAGCAGGTGCATTCGTCACTCCGAAGGGCATAACTACGAACTCGTAATGTCCGTATCTTGTCCGGAAGGCCGTCTTTGGTATATCATTTGATTTCACTTTTACTTGATGATAGTCGGACCTCAGGTCAATCTTAGAGAAGATGGTGGCACCCTTTAGTTGGTTGAACAGGTCGTCAATTCGCCGTAAAGGGTACTGGTTCTTGATTGTCACATTATTCAGCGCCCGGTAGTCTATGCACATTCTCATAGACCCATCCTTCTTTTTCACCAACAGCACTAGAGCTCCCCATGGAGAGCGACTTGGGCAAATAAGTCCCTTGTCGAGTAACTCCTGTAGCTGTCCCTGAAGTTCCTTCAATTCAGCCGGCGCCATACGGTAAGGTGCTTTAGAGATCGGGTTAGTACCAGGAATCAATTCGATCTCAAATTCAACTTCTCTATCTGGGGCTAACCCTGGTAGTTCATCTGGGAATACCTCTTGGTAGTTGCATACAACTCTGACATCTTCTAGCTTCTGATCCTCGGCTTGACTTGTATCAACTATGTGTGCCAGAAACCCAGTGCATCCACTGTCTAACATCTTGCATGCCTGTAGGGCTGATAAAATCCTATTGACTCTTCTCCTTGGCTCTCCAATAAATTCAAACATAGGCTCCACCTCTGGCTGGAAGACCACCTTTCTTTTACAACACTCGATTGAAGCACCATACTTGCTTAAGAAATCCATGCCCAGTATAATATCATAATCCTGCATGTCGAGCACTATCAGATCGTAATAGAGTTCTGCTCTGTCGCGATTACGATGGAGTGCGACTCGCATATAGTGGAGGGCATTACTTCTCTGAGGCAGTGGTTAAGAACTGGCGATCTAGAGCTTGTAGTGGTATGTCTATCTTTCCAGTAAAGTGTGTAGAAACAAACGAATGTGTTGCCCCAGTATCAAATAATGCAGTAGCATGTTGACAGAAAATAAATATCTGACCTGTGACAATTGTAGAGGCATTCTCCACATCTTCTTGGGTGAGAGAGAATACCCTGGCATCTGTCATAACTGGTGGGGCTTCTAGTCTCCCTTGGCTGATCGGGGTTCCTTCGATTGCAGCCTGCATCTGATGTAACTGTGGAGGAGCACTCTTGGGCTGGGCATATGGCTGAGGAGGTGCCTGAACTTGGATAGGGCAGTCCCTGATTCTATGTCCTGTCCGTCCACAGTTGTAACATCTATTTGTGCCTTGGTAACATACTCCAGGATGTATCTTTCACGAGTAGCACCACAGAGGATCTGGCACCTTGTTTCTTTGGACCACCTTTAGGATCCTCCCATTGTCTTCTCTTGCCAGTGTGGTTCCCTTTCCAAGTACTCTGGTTCCTCTGACCTCCTGACTGGGCCTGACCCTTGCCTTCACTCAGTGCTTTCTTTTGCTGATTAATGTTGTTCAGGTAATGCTCGGTAATCAAGGCACTACTGAATAGCTCCTCTGCTGTCTGCGATCTATGAACTCTGCCGGCCACATTCAGAGCTATTTCTGGTCGGAGCATCTTCAGCATGAGTCTGACCCTTTCTCTTTCCGTGCTGACCAACTCTGGGCATAGGCGTGCGAGTCGGTTGAATCTCTTCACGGCTTCACTGACTGATAGGTCACCTTGTCGGAACCCAGTGAACTCGTCGTAATGCTTGTTGGTTACCCTCATGTGGAAGAATTCTTCGAAAAACTCGTACTCGAAATCTGTCCATCTCATCTGATTTACTTGTCTCTTTGCTTTAACCCGTTCCCACCACATCCGAGCATCTCCCGAAAGGCAGAATGATGCACACTTAATCTTCTCGCATTCAGGCTAGTCCAGTAGCTCCACGATGCTTTCCACCATCTTGAACCAGGCCTGGGCATCCCATGGCTCACCAGTACCAGAGAAATTTTCCGGCTTCTCTACGCTTTGGATCGGTAGGCTTCTGTCAAACCATCGGGGGCGGTTGGGATTCATTAGAGTATTTATTACTTGTTGTTGTTCTGTGACTTGTCGCTGGAGTTGCGACTACGTGTGTAAGGTCATGCGGGGTGCTATCTCATCGACTCTACTACTGCGTCTTCCACATGTTTATCTTCATATATTAAAGTAAAGCTAGTATAAGTTTTCGTTCATTTATCTACGCATAATTAGACTAAAGCTAGCATAAAGTTATCATTCATGTTTTCATGCATAATTTAAGCTAAAGGCATTTCATATCGTACATGAACAAAATAAGCTAAAGCATTTCATATCATACATGAACAAAATAAGATAAGGCATTTCATATCATACATGAACAAAATTAACAAAATTAGAGTAGACATAGAATTCTTACTTGGAGCGGCAGGATTTGGAGCTTGATGTGTGTGTAGTGGAAAGGCAGATCCGCTCTGATACCAACTTGTCACGCCCGCCCTTTTTGGACCAGAAGTCCGGAGGCGGCGTGATCTGACCGTCATACATACATTACTTACAGCGGAAGACTTTATACATATTTCGTACTTCTTACAGCGGAAGACTTTAGACTTATATTTTTTTTTTCTTTTACAACATAAACATGCATTGACATATATATATATACTTCTTCTTCTTAACATAGAGCATGCATCATAACATATATAGATACTTCTTCTTACTTCTTCCTTACTTCTTCTTATTAGCATAGAGCATGCATCATAACATATATAGATACTTAGTGCTTAGTTCAAGTTCATGAACATCATCATCGTAAGGAGACATAAATAAGGACCTCCATAAACGTCATCATCATAGGGAAACATATATATAAGGACATAACGGATCTTCTCCACCATGCCACTACCACACACATTTGGCCCCTCCTACTGCTCCTTTTTAGTTTATCCATCCCTTACTCTTATCTGCAGTACGAGGGAAAGATAAACTATAAGCACATAGGCTTAGTAAGATCCTGTCCTACTCACAAAAACCATACATCGACATTATTCATGGCATGTAACATTCATAACATATAAGCAACATAACATATAACATACATGGCGTAAGCAAATTAACATGTAGCATAAGTACATAAGTAAACATAACATGTATCATCTATGACATAGCAGCATAACATGTATATATATATGACTTAATCAAACATAACATGCATCATATGTAACATAGCAACATGTACATGACATATCAAACATAACATATATCATAGGTAACATGGCAGTAATAACATGACATATCAAACATAACATATATCATAGGTAACATGGCAGAAATAACATGACATATCAAACATAACATGCAACATATATAGGACATATCAATATAGCATGTGAACATAACAATCAAATCATGTAAACCTATGCAGGATGCTTTTGAAAACATATATTATAAGTACGTAAACATAATCTCAACATATTTGGGCCCGACATTGTACCACTTCTTCATTATCATAGCGCGCATCCCTAAATAGACCCGAGGTAGCAAGTCTCGAACCTACTAGGTTACTAGGCCCGATCTTAGTCCGTCGACCTAGGGCAATCGTCATAGCGTAGAAGCCCATCCTAGGCCCGATGTTAGGACCCTTGGAATGGCTAGAGGGGGGGTGATTAGCCTTTCTTCGTTTCTACAAAAACGTTAGCGGAAGCAATACAAAATATAAACACAAATCAAAGAAAGAAACAAAGCTAACAACCGATGTACGTGGTTCGGAGATGATGCTCCTACTCCACGGAAATCCGTAAGGTGGATTAGCCCTAATCAATCTTAACTAGAACCTCCTTTGGATGAACCAAGGTGGAGAAACCTTTCTTACAATGCTCTCCTCTTATTTACAATGATGGATGATCAAGAACAAGAGAAGAGGAGGTTTTGAATCACTAAAAACACTTGGAAAGCTTGGTGAGCACGAGGATGTAGTTAGGAGCAAGAGCACTAGCTTCACCAAGCTCCCCATGGCCCCTTTTTATAGAAGAGGGGCTGTTTTCCCGTTAGGCCGATCGGTCGGTGATGCTTACCATCAATCGATTACGCGAAATAACGGCCAACTGCGATCTCCGCAGAGATTCGTAGCCGCAATCTCCAATGGCGGTGATCGGTCGGCGATCCTCCATCGATCGGTGATGGAGTGATCGGTCAGTGATCAAGCGCGATCGAGTGAGGCGCGTGCAGGCGATATTTTCTTGATCGGTCATGCTGCCCTTGGCGATCGGTGATCGCATATCGATCATTGCCATGACCAAGGCGGTCGGTGATGATGCAGTTTCACTCGACTTAGTCGAACGCTGACAATCGATCGGATACATTGTATCGATCGTGATACTCATCAAGTATGAGTAATTCACACTTGATTTTATACCTAGACCTAGACTCAACCTTCTGGCTCCTCATTAAGCCTTGCGCCTTCGGGATCCCTCAGTCGCGACTTGTTCATCCTTTGCGCTTTGCTTCCAGGAGCTTCCTTCGGTTTCGTAATGTCTTGAGTTTACCAAATTCTTGGACTTTATGCCGCCAAGATTACAAACTTGGACTTATGCTGCCAAGACCTTACTTTGGACTTCCTTTGCCAAGGTTCACTTGGACTTTACGCTGCCAAGACTACAAGCTTGGTCTTACGCTGCCAAGTCCATCCCTTGGACTTTCCTTGCCAAGATCATACTTGGACTTCTCTTTTACCAAGTCTTCATCGTTGGATTTCCCTGTTACTTAAAAACATATTCGCAATTAGATCACAAGATATTGCCTAACTTAGATGATTATCCAAACATCAAAATATATATAAATGCTTGGAGCATTGTTGCACCAATAATCTCCCCATTTTTGATGTTTGACAATCATTTAAGTTAGGTCTTTTAAAGATACACACATAATCATCTAACTTAAACTTCCCTTCTCCCCCTTTGACACACATCAAAAAGAGAAGGATTTCAAAAATGAAGGAATCAAAGGTGTTGGATCTTGGACTAAGGTATAAAATTGAAATTAAAGCTCCCCCTTAATCCAAGATAAGCTTTATAATGTGTAAATAATATTTGAAGCAAAGCATAACAGAAATTTAAAAACATTAAGTCCTAACTTTGCACCAACAATGGATTTGGGGATGAAAAAGATACAATTTATGAAACTCCCCCTAAACTACTACACTAAACAGTCCTAAACCTTTGTTTATACGCAATATTATCAAGCTATAGTTGTAGGACATCAAGGATACACTAAATACCATAAAATTGAGCTGTTTATCAGAAAATACGATTTATCGATCATTGGTTTACGAACGATCGGTCACTATCTAATCGAAATTTGACCTTTTATTTAACCAAATCGTTAGAAATTCCAGAAATCTCGAAAAGTCACGAAATTTTGCATACACATTTCTGAAATCATACTTTATTAAGGAAAAATAATTTGAAAAATATATGTTTTCCAGATTTCAAGATTGATACAAACTTGGAACCTAACAAAAGTTCTAAAGATTTTGCAAACTTTGTCTCACTTTTGTGTTCCATTTTAGCTGTTTTCAAAATATGATGAACATAGTGTAATATATATATTATTTGGAATTTCCAACCATGTTCTTTGAGCTATGTATTCATTACTTGAATACAAGCCTTCCCAATGATTGGTCCATAAGGTTTTTATGTCTCTAGGTGTGTTATTGGCTCATAGTAATGCATCATAACAAGAATGATGAGCCAAGTACACCTTCCCTATCATCTCACATGGTTCTAATTGTCTCAATACAAAAATCAAGGTGTCTTAAGGCTTTTTGTGAGATGCATCAAGGTATAAAGCTACTATAAAAGTATAGGATCATGAAAACCTAGAGTTTTACTCTACAAAGCACATACCAAGCTCTCTCCTTAATGATGAGAATTCGGCTTCGAGAAGAGCTTTGGTAAAGATATCGGCAAGGTTGGACTTAGATTATACATACTTAAGTTCAATGTCCCCTCTTGCCACATGATCTCTTATGAAGTGATGTTTCACTTCAATGTGCTTGGTCCTAGAGTGATGTACTGGATTTTTGGTCAAGTTGATGGTACTCACATTATCACAATAAACTTTAATGTTAGAGTAGTGTAGCTCATAGTCCACAAGAGTATGTCTCATCCAAAGTAATTGAGCAACACAACCACCCATAGCCACATATTCCGGTGGTTGATAAAGCAACACAATGTTGCTTCCTACTACTCCAACTAACTAGGGAGGACCCAAGAAATTGGCATCCACCACTAGTACTCTTCCTATCCAATTTGCACCCGGCATAATCGGAATCGGTATAACCAAGCAATTCAAATGACCTAGTCCTAGGATAGCAAAGTCCTACATTTAGAGTGCCTTTAATATATCTTAATATTCTCTTAACGGCTACTAAATGTGATTCTTTGGCACAAGATTGGTATCTTGCACACATACCTACCGCAAATAAAATATCGGGTCTACTAGCGGTTAGGTATAGTAGACTACCAATCATACTCCTATAAAGTTTAAGATCAATTGATTTACCTTCATGATCACTATCTATTCTAGTGCTAGTGGCCATAGGAGTGGTTACAATTTTGGCATTTTCCAAACCAAATTTCTTGATCATTTCATTTGCATATTTGGTTTGATAAATATGAATACCCTCATTGGTTTGTTTGACTTGTAACCCTAGGAAAAAGTTGAGCTCTCCAACTAAACTCATTTCAAATTCATTTTCCATGTTTTTTATAAAGTCTTGAAGAAGATCATCATTTGTTGACCCAAAAATGATATCATCAACATATACTTGGGCTATGAATATATCCTTTAATGTTGACTTTATAAACAAAGTTTGATCTACTTGGCCTCTTCTAAACTCTTTAGAAATTAGGAAAGATGACAATCTTTCATACCGCCTCCAGGGCTTGTTTTAGCCCATATAATGCTTTCCTAAACATATGCGTGGTTTGGATAATCTATGTTCTCAAACCGGGTGGTTGCTCTACATATACTTCCTCCTTAATATAACCATTTAAGAATGCCGATTTAACATCCATTTGGTAAAGTTTAAATCCCATGTAGGAAGCATACCCTAAAAGAATCCTAATAGATTCTAACCTAGCAACCGGGGCATAAGTCTCATCATAGTCAAGCCCCTCAACTTGATTAAATCCCCTAGCAACCAACCTAGCCTTATTTCTAGTGATATTTCCTTGATCATCTAGCTTATTCCTAAAGACCCATCTTGTAGTAATTATGGTGCTATCATTGGGTCTAGGTACTAATTCCCACACTTGACTTCTCTCAAATTAGGCCAATTCATCTTGCATTGCCAAAATCCAATCGGATCATGTAATGCATCATTGATCGATTAGGCTCAATTTGTGAAATAAGAGCTACTTGACTAGTAGGAGGTCTATGAAATGACCTAGTTCTTACTCCTTGAGATAGATCTCCTACTACTTGTTCAAGTGGATGATCTTGATGAATTCTTAGGGTTCTAGAAGGGTTTCAAATTTGATCATTGTTATCTTCCACCCTTCTTTCATCAGGAGTCTCCTCTTCCTCCCCTTGATCATTACCCTAATGGTCAAATTTTGAAGTTTTTTGAGTAATGTATTGATTATTTTCATTAATATACTTATCAATGGAGGACTTTCTAGGGTAGGTACTAGTAGTTTCATAAAATTGAACATTGGAATACTCCTCAATCCCTTTGGTTCACTTATTGTAGAATCTATAACCTCTACTTGTGGATGAGTATCCAACTAGGATTCCCTCATCCGCTTTATTCAAATTTTCCTAAGTTATCTTTGGTGTTTAAAATATAAACTTTACATCCAAAGACTTTGAAATAATGAATTGTGGGAATAGTCCCATTCCATAATTCAAATGGTGTCTTTCCTAAAAACCTATGGATTTGAACCCTATTTTGGATATAGCAAGCGGTATTAACTTCCGCCCTAAGTAGCTAGGTAGAGAATATGCATTAAGCATAGTCCTAGCCGCCTCTTGTAGACACGATTTCTCCTTTCCACCACCCCATTTTGTTGGGGTGTTCTAGGACAAGAGAACTCATGCTTGTACCCTTGCTCTAAACAAAATTGTGAAAATTTTAAGTTTTCAAATTCACCACCATGATCACTACGGATCCGGTTGATTTTGAGACTCTTTTCATTTTCAACCCTTTTACTAAATCCTATGATTATTTCTAAGGTATCATCCTTATGTTTCATAAAGTAGACCCAAGTATACCTAGAAAAATCATCTACTATAACCAAACAATATTTGTTACCATTTAAAGATGGAGTACTATGGCAATCAAATAAGTCAAGATGCAATAATTCTAATGGTAAAGGTAGTTAGAGTTTTACCTTTGTGTGATGCTTTGTTTGTTTTCCTTCTTGGCATGCATCACACATTTTGTTCTTGACATACTTGATCTTTGGTAGCCCTTTGACCAACTCCATCTTGGCTACCTTGGCTATGTTTTTCATGTTGATGTCCCCCAATCTCCTATGCCATAGCCAACTCTCTTCTTCTTTTGCAACAAGACACTGAGTAGAAATGTTAGAAGCATATGAAAGATCAACATAATAGATATTTGATTTCCTATATCCAACTAACATGCAATCATTTAATTCCTTGTGCCTAATCATGCATTTAGAGGATTCAAAGAGACATGATAGTTTGCATCACAAAGTTGACTAACACTTAATAAATTAAATTTCATATTTTCAACTAGTAGACTTTGTGAATAACAATTTTAGGGGATACCTCAATTGTACCTCTACCTAATATCTTGAGTTTTCCACTATTCCCAAAGGACACGCTCCTTCTTCACATATTTAATTGTGGAGAACTTGCTCACATCCCGGTCATATGTGTTGAGCAACCGCTATCCACAATCCACATACCTCGCTCTCCTACCTAAATCACATGAAAAACACAAGCTTTTGGTACCCAAATATTTGGACCGGTAACATTAAGTAAAAACTTCTTAGGTACCCAAGCTTTCTTAACCTTACCCTTAATGGTTGCTTTCCTATTAATTAATGAAATATAAGCAACTTCTTTTTCTTTTGGCTTATATCCTAAACCGGCCTTGTTGTAAATGACTCTTTGTCTACTAAGGAATCATATCAAGATACTTTGAGCCATTTGAAAATTTTCTAAACATGCTTTTAATTCACTAACCTCATCCTTAAGTTTGTCATTTCTTCCTTAAGCATGCAAGAATCAACATGTGAAGGTTTTCATTCCTAATAGCCTTTAGTTCTACCTTCATGCTCTTAACCTTAGATTTAGACTTATCTAGAGCTTCTTTAAGATAAGGCAATTGATTTATAAAGCGTAACTTTGGGAGAGTTCATTACCTCATCGTCACTAGATGACGATTCATCATGAGAGTCTTCTTGGCTTGATGTGCGGAATCATCTCCTAATGCCATGAGTGCCACATGGCGTGTGATGTGGCAAAGATCATCATCGGAGGAGGAGTCTTCAACACTTGGTGTGTCCCATGTGGTTTGAGCCACTATGGCCTCCTTCTGCTTCGTCTCCTTCTTGTCCTTCTTTTTCTTTTTCTTTTCCTCCTTCTTCTTTAGCTCAGACAATTTGGCTTTATGTGCCTTCTTGCAAGCATGGCAAATCACATTATTATTAAAATTTGAATTACCACTAATTTTACCTCTTGAAGAATGGACCCTTCCTTGCTTCTCTATTCTTGAACTCCTTTGATTTTCTATAAGGCTTCTTGAAAAATGGGCCATCTCACTAGATGAGTCTCCATCACTACTTGACTCATGGATAGGATGATGATGACACCTCTTTCCTTTCTTTCTTCTTCTTCTTTCTTCTTTTCAACAAATAGAGCTAAACCCTTTTCCTTAGAGGACATGTTAGTTTGCTCATGCAATTCAAACTCACAAAATAATTCATCAATTTTAATTTGAGAAAGATCCTAGTTACCTTAATGGCATCAACTATAGAAGTCCATAAAATTTCTAGGAAATGCTTGAAGAATATACCTTACCAAGTCCGGTTGTCAACTCGCTCACCTATGATGTAGTCTATTCACAATCTCCTTGAACCTTCCATGCATTTGACTTGCGGTTTCATGCATCTTCATTTGGAAGGCTTGAAGTTATCCAATTAGTAGGTCCTTCTTGGCCCTCTTTGACTCCTTGGAACCTTCATTTAGCTCAATGAGCTTTTCCCATAAGCTCCTTGGCGGATTGAAGGCCCCACCTTGTTGAGTTGCTCCATTGTAATGCCGCATTGGATGAGTACGGCCTTTGCATTTGACTCGAACTTCCGGTTCATCTCCTTGTCAATCCTTGCTTGGAATAGGGTCTCCATGTTCATCCACAGTTCCTCAAGCCATCTACAATGCTATGCCAAATTTCAATATTACTCATAAGATAGTACTTCATCCTACCTTTCCAATATGCAAATGACTCCCATCGAAGGTGGCTTGGCGGTGCTCTCTCCCTCTGGAAGAGCCATTGATGCCTGGGTTGAGGGTGAAATCTTCCAAGCTCTCTGGGCTCTAATACCCCTGGTTAGGATCTTTGGAATGGCTAGCGGGGGGGGGGTGAGTAGCCTTTCTTCGTTTCTACAAAGTCGTTAGCGGTAGCAATACAAATATAAACACAAATCAAAGCAAGAAACAAAGCTAACTGGTGGTTTGGAGGCGCTCCTACTCACGGCAATCCGTAAGGTGGATTAGCCCTAATCAATCTTCACTAGAACCTCCTTGGATGAACCAAGGTGGAGAAACCTTTCTTACAATGCTCTCCTCTTCTTTACAATGATGGATGATCAAGAAGAGGAGGTTTTGAATCACTAAAAACACTTGGAAAGCTTGGTGAGCACGAGGATGTAGTTAGGAAGCAAGAGCACTAGCTTCACCAAGCTCCCCATGCCCTTTTTAGAAGAGGGCTGTTTTTCCGTTGGGCTTGATCGATCGGTGATGCTTACCATCGATCGTCTGCTCCGACCAAGCAGATCTCCGCGGAGATTCGTAGCCGTAATCTCCAGCGGCGGTGATCGGTCGGTGATCCCTCCATCGTGATGGAGTGATCGATCAGTGATCAGCGTGATCGAGTGAGGCGCATTCTGGCGATATTTTTCTTGATCGATTGCGCCCTTGGCGGTCGGTATCGATCGATCATTGCCGCAGGCGGTCGGCGGTGATTTCACCGACTTAGTTACGACGGTCGGTCGGCGGTCGCCGTGTCATCACTCATCAAGTATGAGTAATTCACACTTGATTTTATACCCTAGACCTAGACTCAACCTTCTAGCTCCTCATTAAGCCTTGCCTCGGGATCCTCAGTCGACTTGTTCATCCTTGCGCTTTGCTTCCAGAGCTTCCTTGGTTCGTCATGTCTTGGGTTGCCAAATGCTTGGACTTTATCGCCAAGACTACAAACTTGGACTTATCTTTGCCAAGACCTTACTTTGGACTTCCTTTGCCAAGGTTCACTTGGACTTTCTTTGCCAAGACTACAAGCTTGGTCTGTCAAGTCCATCCCTTGGACTTTCCTTGCCAAGATCATACTTGGACTTATCTTTTACCAAGTCTTCATCCTTGGATTTCCTACTTAAAACATATTCAATTAGATCACAAGATATTGCCTAGCAGATGATTATCCAAACATTAAAACATATATAAATGCTTGGAGCATTGTTGCAACACAAGTCTTCATCGACCTTCTGGGACATCCGTGTTTGCCCGATCTTAGTCAGACCTAAGGGCAATAATACATAGAGGCCCATCCTGGGCCCGAGTCTTACTCCATCGACCTAGGGCATCTTAAGGCCATCCTTTGGACCTTGTTAAGGTCTTGGTACAACCATGAAGGTAAAATACTTATATGCTTTATTATAACATAGCTTATTTTATTTTTTAAACATGATACTTCATTTGACATATCATATTTCACTTCATGAATATATCATCTTTCATTTCATAAACACATCATACTTCATTTCATAACATGTCATATTTCACTTCATGAATATCTATTCATTTCATAAACACATCATACTTCATTTCATAATCATATCATATTCATTTCATGAACATATCATTTCATTTCATAATCATATTGTATTTCATTTCATAACATATCTTAAATATCACATATAGGGCATTGGCGCAAACATAGTAAGTAAACACTAACCTAAAGCATGTTATCTTCATCTAGCATCATTTAATATCATAAGTCAACATGAATTCACCAAACACATGTTAACCTAACCTAGAGCATGTTAAAGGGCAATGATTGGCGAATGGTTCATGTAGGTTTTTGGGCTAGTCTTTTAACCTAATCCAATTAACATACTAACAACATCATATGCATACAAAACATGAATTAAAACTTCATTGAATCCTCAAATAAAAGGGTGCCAAATGGTTCAAGGGGCTTTTAGGTTTATACTTTCCTAATTCAATTAACATATATAACATCATTCATACAAAACATTGTATAAAACTTCATTGAAACATAAAAATCAAGGTGGCATGTCATATAGGCAAGTTAGACTTTTAACCTTTGATTAACATACTAACAACATCATATGCATACAAAAGTATAAAACTTCATTGAAACATAAAACCAAGGGTGTCGAATGGTCCATGTAGGCTTTTTGGGTTGACTTTGAACTAATCCCTAACATACAAACATCACCATATGCATACCATACATAGTATAGAACTTTAATTAATCACCAAAAATACATGATGGCGAATGGTTCATAGAGGTGTTTAGGGTTATCTTTTAACCTAATTCATTCTACATCCTAACATCATCATTTACATAAAAAAGAGATAGAACTCAATAAAATACCAAAAAATCCAAGTTGGAATGATTCATGGGTTCTAGGGTTAACTTTTAACCTAATTCATTCTACTTCCTCATCATTATTTGCATGTAAAACAAGATAAAGAACTTCAACAAATACTAAAATCCATATTGGCGATATATCATATGGATTTCTTTACAAAACATCAATGAAGCTACCTATGCGGTGAGGATACTTACATCAGCTTTTAGTGGGAAGATGACCTAAGGAAAACAAAACCTAGTCATGCTTAGATGGGGTTCGCCAAAGGTGAAAATGGAGGAGAGGAATATATTTCGGTGAGGAAGAAGAGAAGAGGAGAAAATGAATTGTGTAACTCATGCCTCATTCCCTATTTATTCACTTGAAGAGTCCCTTGATCTCCCTTACACTTAACTATAATTTCTATTCCTCTAATGATAAAATCCTATTGAGCTTCTGTTAGTGTGCATCTATAGGCTTGGCTATCTCTAGAGGTTTGGGATTCAATTTAGACATCCCTTTTTATTATTTCTCATTGAAAAGGCCCACATAAAGCCCATTATCGTAGACAAAAATGTAAAATTGCTTGAAATTTTAGCATTCTAGATTGGTTAGGTTGTTCATGATGATCCTCTAGTGATGGACATCATTGATGGATCAAGTTTGTGTGGTTCATCCATGTGGCGATCCAACTCCTCCTCATAGTCTCAGCCTAATATAATCCTCAAGAAGTCTAGATCCAAGGATGTAAAAACAAAACTCTAGAATCGGTTGGGATTAAATCCCTAGAATCGTGGTTGGGATTAAATCCTAAAGTTTTATACTGTTTAGAAATAGCTCTTGATATGAACATTTTATTTTGAAATAAGAATCACATGATGTTATTTGCATTTTATATATTCATATATCTATAAGATATTGTCTAATATTTTAGTGTAACTTTAAGATGTCATGTTATAGAAATATAAGTAAAAACGATGTTTGGACAAACCATTGGCTGGTAAAAAGTTTTATCTTTAACATAGAGTTTAGTACACTTAGGTGTGCCAGACCAACATAGAGGTGATTCAATTTAGTCCTGTAAAATGACCTCAATTTTCTAATTTCATATAATACACATGTTTGTATTATCTATTTACTTTGATTTAGATGGATTAAATCAATATTCTGTAAGTTGGGAAATAATATTATGGTGTGCAGTTGATTAGGAGAAATATCATATATTAGGTTTGATGTCCTTGAGGGAGGTTCATCATATAAACCAATTTGGTTGACTTAGTCACATGATGATAAGGTTGAGTGGTACTACTAGAGTTAGATGTTAATTAATTGATGGTAGTAAATCAATTAATTGGGACATTCGATATCTTAAACACAGAGATTAATGTACAAATAATATGGAGCCCATTATTATGGGGGTTGGTAGTAGTTCAATGATGATCCTCTAGTGGAATGGACGTCATTGATGGATCTGGTTGGATCCCGGGTGGCAAGACCCAACTCCTCCTTATGGTCCCTATAGTAGCCTATATAATCCTTGTGAAGTCTAGATCCAAGAATGTAAAAAAATAGAACCAAGGTTGGATTAAATCCATAGATCCGATGGTTAGGATGAAACCCTAGAATCGTTTGGATGATCCTAGATCCAATTTGGGATGAAATCCTAGATCAGGTTGGGATGAAATCTAGATCTTGATTGGGATGAAATCCTAGATCCCGGTGGAGATTCTTAAGCCTAAATTCTAGAATTGGGGTTTGGCTCATCCATAGTTAGGCAACAAACCTTAAAGGAGTTAGGGGTTCAGAATATAGGAGTTAGTTCCTATAATTTGGCTAACCAACTTTCTCTAAATTCTATAAATAAGGGCTTAGGGTTGGGCGAGAGAGATTTTGGAATAGGGATTAGGGTTTGGAGTTGAGTAGGGTTTGGAGCTAGGTTGACGGCAACCATCTTATCCAACATTGTTGCGCCAATTGTTCAAGCTTTGTGAGCGCCCTTCATCTTAGCCACTCTCTTCTTCTTGGTTCTCCTCTCATTGGTGTGCGATCATCTTCCTCAATTCCCAAAGGTGGCAACAACCTCTTTTTTGGAGATCTTCATCCATTCTGTGGTTGCATCAAACTTCCTAACATTGGCGGTTCTAGATAGGAAAGGTATTGTTGGTTTTTCTCTTTGTTCGCAGCGGGCAAGGTAGAGGAGAACTCGATCTAGAAGGCTTCTACTCGTGGAGGATCTTCGTCCACACGTCGTCCACGAGAAGGATAGGACATTTTAAGAGATAGTAAAAGTATAAATTATTTTAATATGTACAGATCTGAGCATGTTCTTATTTGTTTTTTTGCATGTGTGTGTGTGTGCAAATATATTGTATAATCATGGATCCGACAAACACAAAACAGCGATCCATCCGTTCTTTCATGCTAATCAACTAGAAGAGTAGAGTTGCTTGAACAACTAGTTTGTTCGGCGACCACTCAAGTTAGCGACAATGAAAATGGTGTTGCTAAGGAAGCTCATCCCATCCGGATTAATCCTTTCATTAGTGAAAATTTTTAATCTG
The DNA here is from genome assembly GCA_025175895.1 of Wurfbainia villosa. Lineage (NCBI taxonomy): Eukaryota > Viridiplantae > Streptophyta > Magnoliopsida > Zingiberales > Zingiberaceae > Wurfbainia > Wurfbainia villosa. The sequence continues at coordinate 38,206,147 of CM045988.1, forward strand.
GGGACATGGGAGCCAATGAGCCTCCGAAGCATCCACCCAACAGAAACCCTAGATCCGACGGTTGGGATGAAATCCTAGATCCGACGGTTGGGATGAAACCCTAGATCCGACGGTTGGGATAAAACTCTAGATCCGACGGTGGAAATTAAATCCCTAGATCCGACGGTGGAGATTAAAGGAGGCTTAAGCCCAATTCTATAAATAGAGGGCTTAGGTTGGGTGGCAAGTATGGTTCATTTAGATTAGGGTTTTTCCTCCAGTGTTTTAGACTAGGGTTTTGGTGTGGTTTGGCGGAGAGGTGATTAGGTTTCTTCCTTTTCTCCTTGGTCTGGCGCTCCTCCTTCCTTCTCCTACCTTTGGGACCTCTTCCTCCTCCTTTTCTTGGTGGCGGCGGTTCTCCATCTTCTTGTGGCGGCGCTCACCTCTAGGTGGCTGCAACATTGTCACAAGTGGCGACACTCATCCATTCATTCCTTGGCGGTTACATTGAGCTCCTTTGCTTGGCGGTTCTAGAAAGGAGAAGTTTTGTTTGGTTCTTCTCTTTGTTGAACAAGGAAGGAAGAAACACGATCTAGAAGGCTTCTACTGTGGATCTTCGCGTCGTCCACGAGGAGGATAGGACATAATAGAAGATCTGAGGTATAAAGTTTTACAACTTTATTTTCTGATCTTAGCATGTTCTTTTTATGTGGATTACACAAGTGTACATTTGTATATATTTTGTATAATAATGGAGAAGACAAACACAAAACGGATCCGTCATCTCTCTTGTGCTAACCAACTAGAGAGTTGTGTTGCTTGAACAACTAGTTTGTTCGCGATCACTCTTGTTAGCATGATAATTGGTTGTGCTAAAAACTCATCCCATCCGGATTAGTTCTTTCATTAGTGAAAATTTTAATCTGGGGACATGAGAGCCAATGAGCCTCACAACTCCTACAACCATTTTATTCTTAGCAATCAAACAACGATAGACTTTTTCATTCTTGGATCCCTTGTATCCTAACCCTTTTTATTAAAACTAGCCTTTGACTCCCAATGATCATATTTAGGTGTTGGAGTGGTAAATTTTCTAAGGCCTTGGTTAAGAAATCTACCTTTTCAATTTAGGCCTTATTTTCTCAATACATGCATCATTAACATCTAGAGGAATATAGTCATCATGTGAGCATGTATTATCAAAACTAGAAGAAAAAGCATTATCATTAACATTTAAACATGATTTTTCTAGCTTTTCTTCTAGGGCCTTAATTTGATCACGCATGCATTTATTTTTTTTCTTAGCCCTAAATAATTCCTTAGTTAAGCTAGATATCATGGACATAATTTTCTTGGGAGGAAGATTTACCTCACTTACCAAATCCTATGATGAGGATGAAGATGAAGCTCCCCTTCACTGAGCTCTCCTCAGAACTTCTTCTTGCTCGGAGGAGGAGGAGTCCAAGTCTCTATTTAGGGCAAGGCTTGTGAAGGCTTCTTCTTCTTGAATGATGATGAAGGATCATCCCAAGTCACCGCTTTGTGTCTTAGCCTTCCCTTTTCCTTTGTTTTCTTTTCATCCTCCTTTTTCTTGCTCCTTCTTCTTGTCCTCTTTTATCTTTTCTCCTTGCTTGTTCAAGAGGACAATCATCTCCTATATATCCCTCCTATGGCAATTGTAGCATGATCTTCCTCCTTGGCCTTCTTCTCCTATCATTATATTTGTTAAATTTAAAATTTTTAAGTGCACATATTACCTTCCTTACCATATAGGCCTCCTCATTGCTATCCATGGAGGAGGAGCATGAACCTTCATCGGATGAGGAGGGTGAAGGCATCTTCTTCTTTCCTTTATTTGCTATTAGTGCCACTCCCCTTGGTTGACTCCTTGGTCCCTCTACTATCCTTTCAATTCAAGTTTATGAAGTTCCATAGTAGAGAATTCATCTAAATACTTACCTCTAGATTCTTGAGATATAGAATGAATCTACCATGGAACTCCATTTTGAGGATCGGGGCAAGGCGTCTATGACTTTCATGATTATATCGCGGTTTGTAAGCTTCTCCCCTATGTTAGTGATATATGAGAGATGTCCTAAGGCAATCGCCTTATGTATGAACCATTTATATGATAAATGAAGATTCACTATTTGAGTATACATGTTTTATGTATTTGATTGGATCTTAAACTCATTTACTGAATGCCCATGATACAATTCACAGCATGAGAGAATTTGTTATTGGATCACAACTAGTGAGTATCTCTACATGTGTAATTGTGATGTATCGGAATTATCCCTAGTCGATGAATTGATGGATTTGGACACCATTGATTATCGAGACTAAGAGGTATACTCTTTGGTGTATCAAACATTTGATTCTCATGGAGACATTGTGATGTCAGTTAATCGTGGATGCTAGTTATGGTAACTAGTTCATTGGGTGAATAAGACTTCATATGGTTCTCTGCATATATAGATATGTCGATGAAGTTCTTACCTGCGCAAGTCGATGTTCCTTTGACTTGGTATTCAAGTCATCTTGATCATAAAGACTTATGCTTTTACATCTTAAGCAAGCATATCTAAGGAGATGTGGACCCGGGATGATTGGGTATAAGTCGAAGTGATCGAAGGTGTTTGAATAGCCTATAAAGGATTCACCACTCCTTGCGAGGAGATGTATACCCATGGCCTCTCGTCGGATTGTTACTAAAGTCTTTGGCCAAAGCATTACATGTTTAGAGTAAGGTACTCTTGACATGCGGAACTAGAATCCTAAGATGAGGAAATGATACTTGGGCTAGGTATAACTAGTCAATCTAGTGGGACCACTATAGACCGTGTCCTTAGTGGGTATAAGATGAGTGAAGGCAATGGGCACGATTTGTTGGGTTTCCGCAGGCGTGTGTGTTCGATCATGTTTCGTAAACATGAGCACAGCGGAAGCAATAAAAATAATAAATACTCCTATTTATTACAACACACACAACACACGCATGCTATTACAACAAGTGTAGACATAACCGTAAATTAAAATTGCAATACAAGAAATTAAACTACGTTATACCTTCCGTATGACGTGTAGCGGGAACGGCATCAACCGGAACGATCCTCGTAAGAATCGTCTCTATCCGTATCCACGCCGAGCTCCTCGGGATGACTTCGCTAAGTCACGAGCCGTCTTCGTGCGGGTTACTAGCCTCGTGTTGAAGACAAGCGTGATCGAGAGATGATCACGATCCGAATCCAAATTCGGATCCTAAAACGAGTTCTCAAAACTCGCTTCTCCGGAGAGGTATTCGTCAACCGTTTGACGAATCCTTCGTCCTCCACCTCAGAGGATTACCGGAGATCAAATCCCCGGTAAGTTAGCCGCTGTCGGAGCACTAACCGTCGTCCAAACGACGCTCCGACGAGAGGAGGAGAAGCTGTCCAGAAAATTGGACAGCTTGGTGGAGGAGTAGGCGCCGGCCAAAACAAGGAGAGAAAAAGCTCACCTGGATGCCGAACCTATAGGAGATCACCGGAGGGTCGCCGGAGGTTCACCGGCTGGAGCTTGGACGCCGGCAAGGGTCTTGGACGGCGGCACAAAGTGGCGGCAAGTAGTTGGAAATCACCAAGGAGGTGGGCGGCAACTATCTTGGGCGGCCACTAGGTTTAGGGTTTTGGATGATTAGGGTTTAACAATCCCTTAAGCCCTCTTTTATAGAGAACTAATTCTCTTAATGGTTAATGGATCATATCCATAAAGCCCGTTAACCCGCTCCATTAGGATAAGTTAAAATAAACCAAACCATGATGGTTTATTTTAAGTTAAAACAAACCGAACCAACCTTTGGTTCATTCGTTTAATATAAACTAAACCCTTTGGTTTATTCTCATCCATTGGATTAGAACCAAACCATTTTGGTCCATCCATTATGTCTTCATAAGACACTGCCCATCCACGCTTCCATTGCGACTGAAACAATTTCATGCTCGCTTTATGTTTGGTCCAACCAAACATAGTTTCTCTCGGTCTGAGAATCCCATTCTCAAGCTCGTTTTAAATCCTTTGAATTACACTCGTTGTGCGTGTGACCAAATAGGTTCTCGGTTTATGTTGGCCGTCTATAATTAACCATTAATTATAGAACGATCATGAGTGGCACCTAGTAGTACATCATGATCCCCAATTGACCGAAAAGATCAACGGTTGATCCAGAACTATTTCTGAAACCCTTGATGCTCGAATGAATAAATTGCCCCATTCCCTTCACTCATCTTATACCCACTTGGTTGAGGACATGGTCTATTGTGTGGTCCCACTAGTGACTACGTCACACCTAGCCCAGTATCATTTCCTCGTCCTACAGTTCTAGTTACTCCACATGTATCGAAGAGTACCTTACTCTAAACATGTAATGCTTTGGCCAAAGACTTTAGTAACAATCCGACGAGAGGCCATGGGTATACATCTCCTCGCAAGGAGTGGTGAATCCTTTATAGGCTATTCAAACACCTTGATCACTTGACTTATACCCAATCATCCCGGGTCCACATCTCCTTAGAGATGTTTGCTTAAGATGTCAAAGCATAAGTCTCCATGATCAAGATGACTTGAATACCGCAAGTCAAAGGAACATCGCACTTAAGCCACAGTAAGAACTTCATTGACATATCTATATATGCAGAGAACCATATGAAGTCTTACTGTCACTCAATGAACTAGTTACCATAACTAGCATCCACGATTAACTCGGACATCACTATGTCTCGGCCCGGTGAGAATGTGCTTGGATACACCAAGGAGTATACCTCGTGCTAGTCTCGACAGAATTGATGGTGTCCAAATCCATCAATTCATCGACTAGGGATAATTCCGATACATCACAATTACACATGTAGAGATACTCACTAGTTGTGATCCAATCACAAATTCTCTCATGCTGTGAATCGTATCGTGGACATTCAGTAAATGAGTTTAAGATCCAATCAAATACATAAAACATGTATACTCAAATAGTGAATCTTCATTTATCATATAAATGGTTCATACATAAGGCGATTGCCTTAGGACATCTCTCATATATTACTAACAGACTCCCACTTGGCCTAATGCCAATCGCTACGGTATCCAATACCATAAGTTCTAACATGACCCTCAAACTTACTTTGAGGTAATGCTTTAGTCAAAGGATCCGCTAAGTTCCTTTCAGTGGGAATTTTCTCGATTTGTATTTCGTTCCTACTGATGATCTCTCTGATAAGATGATAGCGGCGAAGCACATGTTTGGATCATTGATGAGACCACATCAAGTTCAGAGATGAACTTCTTGATCCAAACCGCTTCCTTTGCTGCTTCCAAAGCTGCAATGTATTCTGCCTTAGTGGCAGAATCCGCTATAGTGTCAAGCTTGGAACCTTTCCAACTTATTGCGCCTCCATTCTAGGTGAATACACACCCAGACAAAGACATGGAATCATCCTTGTCTGTCTGGAGCTGGCATCCGTATACCCACGTATCACCATGTACCCTTCTCCATATATTAGGAACACATCCTTAGTTCTTCTCAAGTACTTAAGGATCGTCTTAACAGCCGCCCAATGATCCATTCCTGGATCGGACTGGTATCTGCTCGTGACACTCAGAGCATACGATACATCGGGCCTCGTACATAACATAACATACATGATAGATCCTATTGCGGATGCATAGGAAATCTTACTCATGCAAATCCTCTCGTCTTCTGTGCGCGGACACATAGACTTCGAAAGGTGTACCCCATGCCTGATGGGTAGGAAACCTTTCTTGGATTCCGACATGCTAAACCTCTTTAGCACTCGGTCTATATATGTAGACTGCGAAAGACCAAGCAACCGTTTCGATCTATCTCTATATATCTTAATCCCGAGGATGTAGGTTACTTCTCCCAAGTCTTTTCATGGAGAATGTCTTGGATAACCAAACCTTCACTGACTGTAAGATTGAAACATCGTTTCCTATAAGTAGTATGTCATCGACATACAATACTAGGAACACGACTGCACTCCCACTAACCTTCTTGTACACACAAGGTTTAAATGCGGATTTTGTGAAATCAAACTTTTTGATTGTCTCATCAAAATGGATATTCGACTCTGGATGCTTGCTTCAATCCATAAATGGACCGTCGCAATTTGCATACCTTGGTTTTATCAACCGATGTGAAACCCTCAGGCTGTATCATATACACGTCCTCGAGCAAGTTTCCATTAAGGAAAGCTGTTTTCACATCCATCTGCCATATCTCATAATCATAATGAGCCGCTATGGCCAGGAGCATCCGAATGGATTTAAGCATAGCTACAGGCGAATAGGTTTCGTCATAATCAACACCTTGTTTTTGACGATATCCTTTCGCCATCATCTAGCCTTATAGGTAATCACATGACCATCCATGTCGGTTTTCTTCTTGAAAACCCACTTGCACCCTATAGGCTTTATGCCTTCAGGTGGGTCAACCAAGTTCCAAACTTGGTTTTCATACATGGAATCCATTTCCGACTTCATGGCACCAAGCCACTTATCCCTTCTGAACTTATCGGACTTCTTCATAAGCTGGTAGGCTCCTCATCATCAATGAGTAACACGTCGTTCGATTCACTTACGAAATCCATATCTCTCGGGGAATATTGCATGTTCTGCGGATCTACGAAGATGTGGTGTTACAATAGGTCCAGTAGATTGCTCATCACTATGAGTTGCCAGTTGTTGTGCACCAATTATCTCATCAATGTCTATTTGAGTCTCTCGAGCCTCCTCAAGCTCGGCGACACTCCCCTTTATTTTCTTGCAAGAGAAACTCTTTCTCTAGAAACACAGCATGCCTTGAAACAAACACCTTTTGTTCCACAGGATGATAGAATTGGTAACCCCTTGTTTCCTTAGGGTATCCAATAAATAGACATTTATCAGACTTAGCATCCAGTTTGTCTGATACAGTCCGCTTCACATAAGCAGGACAACCCCATATCTTCAAGTAAGATACATGAGGTTTCTTACCATTCCATATCTCATATGGAGTAGTTGAGACTACCTTGGTAGGCATTCTGTTTAACAAGTAAACAGCTGTCTTAAGTGCATAACCCCAAAAGGACTTGGGAAGAGTCGCATGATTCATCATTGACCTGACCATGTCCAACAAGGTCTGGTTATGCCTCTCAGATACACCATTATGCTGTGGTGTATAGGGCGGAGTCCATTGAGACAATATGCCATTGTCTCTTAGATAATCAAGAAACTCTTGACTTAAGTATTCACCACCTCGATCCGATCGAAATATTTTAATACTCTTGTCATGTTGTTTCTCTACTTCATTTCTGAATTCTTTGAACCTTTCAAAGGCTTCAGACTTGTGTTTCATCAAGAACACATACCCAAACCGTGAGTGATCATCGGTGAAGGTAATGAAGTAGATATAGCCTCCTAAAGCTTGAGTTGACATAGGTCCACATACATCAGTATGTACTAGACCTAGTAACTCTCCCACTCGTTCACCTTTTCCAGTAAAAGGTAACTTAGTCATCTTGCCTTTTAAGCATGATTCACATGTATCGTATGAATCCAATTCAAACGATTCCAGAATTCCACATCGGTGTAATTCGGACATGCGTTTCTTGCTTACATGGCCAAGACGACAATGCCACATGTAGGAGTCTATTTGATTATCCTTTCGAGCACGCTTGTTGCTCGCTTCGATATTGTAAATGTCACTGGATACGTCCAACGTATAAATACCATTGCTTAAAGTTCCAATCCCATAAAGAACTCCATTCAAAGTTATGTAACAACAATTGTTACTAAAAGTCAAATGGAACCCATTTCTATTTAGACAAGAAATAGAAATGATGTTCTTTATCAACGAAGGAACATAAAAGCAATTGTCCAGTTCTAAGACAAGTCCTACAGGGAGTTCCAACAAATACGTTCCGATGGCGAGTGCAGCAACCGTTGCTCCATTCCCAACACGTAAATTTGACTCTCCTTGGCGAGTCTTCTTCTATTCCTTAGCCCATGTATGTCATTACATATATGTGAGCCACACCCAGTATCCAATACCCAAGTGTCTAAGGAAATAGAATGACAATCAATAAAGAAGATTTCTGAAGAAGATGGGGCATCCGATGCGTTATCCTTCTTCATGTACTCAAGATAAATCTTGCACTTTCTTTCATAAATGTCTCTCCTTGCCATAATGATGGCAAGTTTCCTTTTGTGCTAGTTCTACCTTCTTAGCCCTTCTCTTCTTTCCCTTCTGTTGTTCCTTTGACTTCCTCTTAGAACCTTTCTTTGAGGAATCAACTAACAGCACCGTCCTCTGCTCATGCTTCTCAGAAGACTCCACAGTCTTCAGCATATTGAGCAGTACCACAGATGAACCTCCTAGCATCTCAGAGGTGAAGAGGAGCATTGAGACTTCGAACCTTTCGAATCTCACTTGCTCATCAACCAACTCACAAAGATGAAGGACTACGATATGAGCATCCATATGCTCATCTTTGCTTCGTAGCTTGGGTTCCATCATGGCTAGCATGATGCAACTCATTTGTTCAGAATCACTCACATGTTTCTGATAGGCCAACAATTGGTCCAGAGTTGCATTGTCACTAGGATTGGCGGGAAGAGGCGCTTCGAGGACATACGCAAGCTTTTCCACCTTGAGAACAATTCTCAAGTTTCTAAGCTAGTCCAAGAAGTTCGGCCCAGTCAATTTATTTGAATCCAAAATGGAACGCAAATTCAAACACATCATGATCATTATATTAACTTAGAAATACAAAACGAGCATATATGAGAAAATGATTTTAAAATGCATCAATATACATTTATAAATCCCATTCATTTTTCGAATTTCAAAAACCCCAAAATCACTTCGGGAGATCGTAGGTCCATCTCCGAATGGGTTGATATCCATCATAGTTATGAACAACCTTGGAGAGAGTCCAACAAGTCATTCATAACTACGACGGTAGGTATCATCTATACCGATTGCATATCACGTATATGCAACTATCACAATGTGCTATCAACTATTTGAATGTTCACACATACATCGGGTTGTTAACACATTAACAAGTATGCATCATATGCATAGCACCCAACTTCACCTCCCTTTACATCGACCTTGGAGAGAGTCCAACAAGCCGATGCTCCAGGTTAAAGCCAACCCATTAATCGGGACATAGTTTTAATATGGTTAGAGCGCATTCAACCAATTAGCCCAGCTTGGAGAGAGTCCAACAACCAAAGCTAACGATTGACCTCTGACTCTTACCATATTAGTATTAAACTATTCCATGGTTTGAACATATTGAGTTGAGGGCTTGGAGAGAGTCCAACAACCCAAACAAGAAACAGAACTCTGGTTCTAACCATATTAATGGAAGGTGTAGGCTTTAATATTGATTAAGGGTTTTTATGTCTCATCCTCTTTGCATGCAAATAACTATTATCTACATGGTATGGCATACATGGCATACATCTACATGTCACGACACGCATGGCATAATGTTATGCATCTAATGCAATTACATGGCATACAATTATGTCATGTATATAATTTCCTTATATGTCATAACTATTTATGGAAATAAAATATGTTTAAGATTTGATTCTCCAAATCAAATCATAATTAAATTAGGAAAAAAATTTCCAAATCTAATCACATATTTTATTCATGGAATTATTTGATTAAGGAAAATCTATTTAGGAAACCAATTTCCTAAATGATTAAAACTACTTATGGAAATAAAATATTTTAAGATTTGATTTCCCAAATCAAATCATGATTAAATTAGGAAATAAATTTCCAGAATCTAATCAAATATTTTATTTATGGAAAATATCAATTTCCATAAATACTTCCAACTTTCCAAAAGTGGAAGATTTCCATAAATACTTCTAGACTTTCCAAAATTGAAAAATTTCCATAAATACTTCTAAATTTTCAAAATTAGAAAATTTCCAGAAATACATTATGACTATCGCAAAACCATTTTACGATTATGTCGAAACACAACCTGGGCTCTGATACCACTGTTGGGTTTCCGGCACCGCGGCGTGTGTGTGTTCGATCATGTTTCGTAAACATGAGCACAGCGGAAGCAATTAAAAATAATAAATCTATATTTATTACAACACACACAACACACGCATGCTATTACAACAAGTGTAGATATAACCGTAAATTAAAATTTGCAATAAAAGAAAATTATCTACGTTATACCTTCCGTATGACGTGTAGCGGGAACGGCATCAACCGGAACGATCCTCGTAAGAATCGTCTCTATCCGTATCCACGCCGAGCTCCTCGGGATGACTTCGCTAAGTCACAAGCCGTCTTTATGCGGGTTACTAGCCTCGTGTTGAAGGCAAGCGTGATCGAGAGATGATCACGATCCGAATCAAATTCGGATCCTAAAACGAGTTCTCAAAACTCGCTTCTCCGGAGAGGTATTCGTCAACCGTTTGGCGAATCGCCCGTCCTCCACCTCAGAGGATTACGGAGATAAAATCCCGATAAGTTAGCGCTGCCGGGCACTAACCGTCGTCCAAACGACGCTCCGACGAGAGGAGGAGAAGCTGTCCAGAAAACTGGACAGCTTGGTGGAGGAGTAGGCGCCGGCCAAAACAAGGAGAGAAAAAGCTCACCTTGATGCTGAACCTATAGGAGATCACCGGAGGGTCGACGGAGGTTCACCGGCTGGAGCTTGGACGGGCAAGGGTCTTGGCGGCAAGCGGCAAAGGGTTTTGGATGATTAGGGTTTAACAATCCCTTAAGCCCTCTTTTATAGAGAACTAATTCTCTTAATGGTTAATGGATCATATCCATAAAGCCCGTTAACCCGCTCCATTAGATAAGTTAAAATAAACCAAACCATGATGGTTTATTTTAAGTTAAAACAAACGAACCAACCTTTGGTTCATTCGTTTAATATAAACCAAACCCTTTGGTTTATTCTCATCCATTGGATTAGAACCAAACCATTTTGGTCCATCCATTATGTCTTCATAAGACACGGCCCATCACGCTTCCATTGCGGATTGAAACAATTTCATGCTCGCTTTATGTTTGGTCCAACCAAACATAGTTTCTCTCGATGCAGAATCCCATTCTCAAGCTCGTTTTAAATCCTTTGGATTACACTCGTTGTGCGTGTGACCAAATAGGTTCTCGGTTTATGTTGGCCATCTATAATTAACCATTAATTATAGAACGATCATGAGTGGCACCTAGTAGTACATCATGATCCCCAATTGACCGAAAAGATCAACGGTTGATCCAGAACTATTTCTGAAACCCTTCAGTAGCTCGAATGAATCGTGCCCCATTCCCTTCACTCATCTTATACCCACTTGGTTCAGGACATGGTCTGTGTGTCGACCCCACTAGGCGACTCGTCACACCTAGCCCAAGTATCATTTCCTCGTCCCTCACAGTTCTAGTTACTCCACATGTATCGAAGAGTACCTTACTCTAAACATGTAATGCTTTGGCCAAAGACTTTAGTAACAATCCGACGAGAGGCCATGGGTATACATCTCCTCGCAAGGAGTGGTGAATCCTTTAGAGGCTATTCAAACACCTTCGATCACTTCGACTTATACCCAATCATCCCGGGTCCACATCTCCATAGAGATGTTTGCTTAAGATGTCAAAGCATAAGTCTCCATGATCAAGATGACTTGAATACCGCAAGTCAAAGGAACATCACACTTAAGCCACAGTAAGAACTTCATTGACATATCTATATATGCAGAGAACCATATGAAGTCTTACGGCTGGTCACTCCAATGAACTAGTTACCATAACTAGCATCCACGATTAACTCCGGACATCACTATGTCTCGGCCGGTGAGAATCAATTTGCTTGGATACACCAAGGAGTATACCTCGTGCTAGTCTCGGTTGATGGTGTCCAAATCCATCAATTCATCGACTAGGGATAATTCCGATACATCACAATTACACATGTAGAGATACTCACTAGTTGTGATCCAATCACAAATTCTCTCATGCTGTGAATCGTATCGTGGGCATTCAGTAAATGAGTTTAAGATCCAATCAAATACATAAAACATGTATACTCAAATAGTGAATCTTCATTTATCATATAAATGGTTCATACATAAGGCGATTGCCTTAGGACATCTCTCATATATTACTAACACGATTCATTCGAGCTGCTGAAGGGTTTCATAAATAGTTCTGGATCAACCGTTGATCTTTTCGGTTAATTGGAAATCATGATGTACTACTAGGTGCCACTCATGATCGTTCTATAATTAATGGTTAATTATAGACGGCCAACATAAACCGAGAATCTATTTGGTCACATGCACAACGAGCGTAATCCGAAGGATTTAAAACGAGCTTGAGAATAAGATTCTCAGACCGAGAGAAACTAGGTTTGGTTGGACCAAACATGAAGCGAGCAAGAAATCATTTCAGTCGCAATGGAAGCGTGGATGGGCCGTGTCTTATGAAGTCATGATGGATGAATCAAATTGGTTTGGTTCTAATCCAATGGAGGAGAATAAACCAAAGGGTTTGGTTTGTTTTAAACGAATGAACCAAAGTTGGTTCGGTTCATTTTAACTTAAAATAAACCATCATGGTTTGGTTTATTTTAACTTAAATTAATGGAGCGGGTTAACGGGCCTTTGGTTATGATCCGATAACCATTAAGAGAATTTGTTCTCTATAAAATAGGGCTTAAGGGTTTTTGTTAAGCCCTAATCCAAAGCCTTGCAACCCTAATAGTTGCTGCCCCGTCCTCTCCTTGGTGAAGTCGGCGCAAACCCTAGTGCCGCCGCCCACCACCACCTAGCTCCCTTTCCGGCGTCCAGAAGGTGTTGTCCTTCCCTCTTGCCGGCATTTTGCTACTGCCGGAGAAGCTCCGGTGATCTCCTTTGGGTTCGGAAATAAGGTGAGCTTTAACCTTCCCTTTTGGCCGACCCCTATTCCTCCACCAAAGCTGTCCAGTTTTCTTGACAGCTTGTTTCCTTCTCGTCGGAGCGTCATTTGTACGACGTTTGGAGCTCTGACAGAGGTAGACTTGCCAGAGATTCGATCTCCGGTAATCCTCATAGGTGGAGGACGAAGGATTCGTCAAACGGTTGACGAATACCTCTCCGGAGAAGCGAGTTTTTGAGGACTCATTTTGGATCCGAATTTTGATTCGGATCGTGATCTTCTCTTGATCACATCATCTTCAACATGAGGATAGTAACCCGTACGAAGATGAGGCTCATGACTTTGTGAAGTCATCCCGAAGATACTCGGCATGGATACGGATAGAGACGATTCTAGCTAGAATCATTCCGGTTGATGCCTTTCCCGCGACACGTGATACGTCAGGTATACGTAGTGTAAATTTCCTTTTATTGCAAAATTTGAATTTACGGTTATGTCTACACATGTTGTACTATGCATGCGTGTGATGTGTGTGTTGTAATAAATTATATTTATTATTTTATTTCTTCCGCTGTGCACATGTTTACGAAACATGTTCGAATACACACTCGCTGCGGTGCCGGAAACCCAACAGTGGTATCAGAGCCCAGGTTGTGTTTCAACATAATCGTAAAATGGTTTTGCGATAGTCATAATGATATTTCTAGAAATTTTATACTTTTGGAAAGTTAGAAGTATTTATGGAAATTTTTCAATTTTGAAAAGTCTAGAAGTATTTATGGAAATCTTCTACTTTTGGAAAGTTGGAAGTATTTATGGAAATTGATATTTTCCATAAATAAAATATTTGATTAGATTTTGGAATTTTTTTTCCTAATTTAATCATTATTTGATTTGGGAAATCAAATCTTTAAATATTTTATTTCCATAAGTAGTTTTGATGATTTAGAAAATTTGTTTCCTAAATTGACTTTCCTTAATCAACTATTTCCACAAATAAAATATGTGATTAGATTTGGAAATTTGTTTCCTAATTTAATCACGATTTGATTTGGAGAATCAAATCTTAAACATATTTTATTTCCATAAATAGTTATGACATATAAGGAAATTTTGTACATGACATAATTGTATGCCATGTAATTGCATTAGATGCATATCATAATGCCATGCGTGTCGTGACATGTAGATGTATGTCATGTATGTCATGTCATATAGATAATAGTTATTTGCATGCAAAGAGGATGAGACATAAAAACCCTTACTCAATATTAAAGCCTACACCTTCCATTAATATGGTTAGAACCAGAGTTCCGTTTCTTGTTTGGGTTGTTGGACTCTCTCCAAGCTCGGCTCGAACCCGAACATGTTCAAACCATGGAATAGTTTAATACTAATATGCTAAGAGTCAGAGGTCAATCGTTAGCTTTGGTTGTTGGACTCTCTCCAAGCTGGGATAATTGGTTGAATGCGCTCTAACCATATTAAAACTATTTCTCGATTAATGGGTTGGCTTTAACCTGGAGCATCGGCTTGTTGGACTCTCTCCAAGGTCAATGTGAAGAGAGGTGAAGTTGGGTGCAATGCATATGATGCATACTTGTTAATGTGTTAACAACCTGATGTATGTGTGAACATTCAATAAGTTGATAACACATTGTGATAGTTGCATATATGTGATATGCAATCGGTATATTTTGTTGGAAATTTGACGCTGCTAGAGGGGGGGGGGGTGAATAGCATTTGACCGTACGTAGATGGAATTCGTTCGCGATCGTCTCTACAAAACTCGTTATGCGCAGAGGAATAGAAATAATAAAAGCAATAACGAAAAGATACAATCACGAACACAAGGATATAACGTGGTTCGGAACCGAACGGTTCCTTCTCCACGGATTGAGCTCTAACGAGCTCTAGCGACGCCAATGCAATCACTAATCAATAAACTCCTTCTCGACAACAAGTCGGAGGCGGAGAAACCTCGTACAAACGTTTACAACAATAAATGAAAGAAATACAAGAAAATACAAGTGAAAATGTAAAGAACACTTTACAAACTAGGGTTTTGAGCGCTTGCTTGTCGGTTGCTTGGATGAGCTTGAAGGACCCTGAAATGCACCTGCAAATCACATTCAAATTGCCTCACCAAAGCCCCCAAAGAACTGATGCTTGAGCCTTCCACGAACAGCTGCTTTTATCCTCCATCGGGCTGGATTTCCGCCTAGCAGTCGACTGCCATAAGTCCTGATCATTGCTAGCAATGTGAGTCGTGAGACAACGACTCAATTCATGTTGGACAAGTTCCAACGGGACTCTTGGCGATCGGTGCAACATTGGCGATCATCAGCGTAGTCGATCGCTGGCGGTCGGCTCGAGCGCGGCTCGACTAACTAGCGATCGGCTGCCGACGCCGGCGATCGTTCGATCGCTCCAATGAGCAGGTGACTGCCAGAGCAATTCCATCTCTAAATTGGCAGTCGAACTCAAGTCGACTCACGGTAGTCGAACCGACCATATTGCCAGTCGACTGTCAACCTCAAACATGAGGTTTTAACCCAAGTATGGTGCCCCCCATACTTGCTAGACCACCCTTAGCCTAGACCTAAGCCTTCTAGCCACCTCCATCAGCCTCACGCCTCTCGGATCCCTCCAAGTCATCCATGACTCGTTCATCCATCGCGCTAGCCTCCAGGTGCTTCCCTCGGCTATGTCATGCTAACGGTGTCTACACCGCCAAGGCACATTGGACTTACGCCGCCAAGACTCCGCTTGGACTTTACGCTACCAAAATCAAACCCCTTGGACTTCTCATGCCAAGACTCAAGCTTGGACTTTCCCTTGCCAACCCATGTTGGACTTTTACATTGCCAAGACCCATGCTTGGACTTTTCCCTTGCCAACCCATGTTGGACTTCTCAAATGCCAAGACCATGCTTGGACTTTCCCTTGCCAACCCATGTTGGACTTTTACCTTGCCAAGACCCATGCTTGGACTTTTCATGCCAAGTACACAAGACTTGGACTTTCCCATGACAATTACATTATCATATGTTTTTTTCGAAACATCAAAATATCACTCGAGTCAAACTCGAGTCTTGGTCAATTGTGACATGGGCCGATTGCACCAACAATCTCCCCCTTTTTGATGTTTGACAAAAACCAAACAAATCATTTGAGTTAGACCACTAACTCAAATCCCTTACCAATTATCTCAAATTGGTAAACACTCTCCAAATATTCTCCCCAAAACATTCTCCCCCTTTTTGACTAACATCAAAAAGGTTTTCTCTCCAAGGAGGTCAATGTCTCATGTCCCAATGAGATCTTACAATCTCCCCCTTGATCCAAAACTAAATACCTAGGATGCCTACCATCTTCCTAGTGATAATTCACATATCACTCAAGAGAGGCAATCCTATACTCTCTCCCAATTTTCAAATTGGGTATCAAAAACCATCAATTTTCCCAATTGATGATACTCTCCCAATAACTTCTCCTCTTCAAGGAGAAAAACACATCCATCATCCCAAGATGGATGCCTCCCCCTAAAGGCTTGCTTCTGTTAGTGCTTATAAGCTCCACATATCTCCACAATGGCATGATATTGTCCACTTTGGGTCTAAGCCCTCATGGTTTTATTTTTGGGCTTTACCCAAAAGGCCTCATACCAATGGAGATATCTTTTTTCTTATAAGCACATGATCTTTTCCATGTCTTACCAATGTGGGACTTTGATTGTATTCCCCATACTCTCAACAATCCCCCCCTCAAACGAAGGACCACATTGGGCCCCCCCTCAAGCCTATCCCTCCTCGAAGGATTTTCTCTGCTTGATGTCCGATCTTCAACCCACCAGGACTTCCTGCCAGTTGTTCGGTCCCCCCGACCCAACTAGACTTCCTTCCTGATGTCTGGTTCTCTTGATCCGGACGTGGGAGCTCAACTTCCTTCGTTCAAGGTTCATGGCTTGACATGGACCATGGCTCTGATACCAATTGTTAGTGCTTATAAGCTCCACATATCTCCACAATGGCATGATATTGTCCACTTTGGGTCTAAGCCCTCATGGTTTTATTTTTGGGCTTTACCAAAAAGGCCTCATACCAATGGAGATATCTTTTTTCTTATAAGCACATGATCTTTTCCATGTCTTACCAATGTGGGACTTTGATTGTATTCCCCATACTCCCAACAGCTTCCCCTTGACCATTGCACCAACAATGTCCTTGGGAAGACCCTAAGCCAATAGGAACTCTAAACCATCAAAATTAAGGTTCTAAGTTCAACATAGAACTTTCACTCACCCTAAATTTGATACTTTGACCTAACACAGCTCCTAATCCATATCCAATGGATTTTCACCCTTTATAATGCTTCCTAAAGCATATCCTAGGGTTAGGAGTGATTAGGAACCTTTTCCATAGCTGAGCACGGGCTAAACAAACCTTGTTAACCCGAAATCAGACCTGGCAGTCGACTCCTGACAGTAATCAGTCGACTGCCACCCATATCAGTCGACTGACACCAAGGGCAGTCGACTGATAGCTGAAATTTCTGAATTTCAACTATCAGAATCGAGATTTGGAAAAGCATAAGTAATTCTACGTAATTTGAAAAATCATAAAATTTGATACGTATATTACTTATAGTCAATACAATGGGTGAAAAATATTTGAAAATTATTTTACCCATAAAATAGTGAGTTTGATACAAAACTCAAAACCATTGAAATTTTCAATGTTTTGGCTCTATTTTGTATCAACTTCATCAATGGTGATGACTATCAAAAGATAGACTTCACCAAGGTTTTCTAAATTGATTTTAAAATGATTTCAAAACCATGTTTTGGATCATATTCCTTGGGCTCTATGCACATGACTTGTACACAAGCTTTCCTAATGATCCACATTTGAAATTAGATGAGTTTTAGTTCATCTAGATGCAAAAACTATGCACCTTGAACTTAACTCATATCCTAGCATCTCACATGTATCTAAGGTGTCTAAATACACATACATGTCAATTGGATGTGAGATATGGGTTTTGGTTCATTTAAAACTAGGGTTTCATGCATCTTCTAAGGCAACCCTACTTGATTCCCTTATAAATGAGACTTCAAGTCATGCCATAGTCCTTAAATCAATTTCAACCAAATTGTCTTAAATGCATGAATGATTATGGCATTAGAAATGATATAAATAAGCATATGCTCATAATCATGATGTCATGGCATAAGATGAAATCTAAAAACACATGACATTTAAAACCTTAATCCTAAAACATGAACATGACATATAATATGATTAAAATAAACATGATGTCATGGCATGTTATATGGCAAACAAAGCATGACATATAAAATATATAGGTATAGTAATACCTAAATTTTAATATTAATTTCCATTTGATATAATTAGATATATTTTGCCATATTATCATTAATCTCCCTAGTGTGCCAAAAACCCAAAATGACACACTAACCTCTAAATTCAACTTGTGCCAATTTGATCATTTTATCAAAACTTCTCAATTAATATTGGCACATCCTAAAAACCTTTAGGATTCAAATCAAACCACATTTCAAAGATAACCATAACCTTGAAAATGACCTAAAATGCCACCTTTATCATGGTTGAGTTAACTACCCATCCAATCAAGGTTGGCACACCCTAAACCCATCTTAGCGTGAATCAATCACGCTCTTAGGAACCCAAAACCGATTTGAGCTCCTAGGGTTAATTAGGTATTCCTTAGGGATAACCTCCCTAGATACCTTCCTAATGACCCTCCTAGGCTTGTTGGCCTTGGTCATTTGGGTCTTACCTAGGTTGACTCTAGGGGTAACTCCCCTTGCAACCTTCTTAGTGGCCACCCTAGGTTTCCTAGAAACCCTAGCCACTAGGCACAACCTTTGGTCAACCTTAGGAATGACTTCCCTATTGACCTTGGTCTTCCTAGACCTAGTTTGTGTCCCATAATCAAATGGAACACTATGGTAAGCTATCTTAGGCTTAGGTTTGTGACCCAAACCTTGCTTGCCCTTGGTTGACTTTTGACTCTTAGGTCCTTGGTGTTGACTTTGACTTTTGGACCTTTGACTTTGACCATTAGACCCTTTAAATTGGTTTTGTATATTCCTAAGGGTCTTTTCTAGTTTCTCAAGCCTTGACCTCAAGGCTTGGTTTTCTAATTCCAATTGCCCAATTGATTTTTGATTAAATTCTTGGGCATGGGACTTTCTAGGCATATGCCTAGTCCACTTGGGATTGAAACCTAGATGATCCCCTATTTTCTTAATTGATTCCCTAGGTAGAATTGGTCTTGTGTTATTTGACCTAGGTTTGTCCTTAAATAAGTTGTTTTTAGGGACATTAGTCCCAAATTTCTCCCTATTTCCTACATGGACTCTCTTAGCTCCTAAGCAAAAATATTTATTCATATTAGCATGCTTTTCATAAATTTCAAGAGAATTAAAGTTCCTAGCATGCTTTTTAGCATTTAAATTAGAAGATGCATTACTAAAATGTACCTTAGGGGTTAGCCTTAGCTCCCCCTTCTTGTGATGCTTCTTCTTGGGTCTTTTTGCTCCCCCTAGGACATTGATTCCTATAATGTCCTTTTGAATTACACTTGAAGCATATGATGTGCTCCTTGCCTTTAGGTGTTGGGGAACCGGCATCCTTGACCTTTGGGCACTTGCTCTTATAGTGCCCAAATTCCCTACACTGAAAACACATAATATTATTTTTATTTGAAATTAGAGTGTTTGAGTTACCTAGGTTAATGGAGACCGGAATTGGATTTTGGGCTTCTTCATCTTGACCGGATGTCGAAGCTTCTTCTTGATGCTCCGGTGTTGAGAAAACTCTAATCTCCTCCTCAATCCTAGAAGTGGATGCTTCTTCCACTTCCTCCACCAACCCGGAAATTGACTCTCCCTATCAAATTCCGATTCTACTTCCTCTTCCTCCTTGGATGTTGATGATCTCTCAACCTCCAAGTCCTCACTTCCTTGTGAGGATGATGCATTAGCCTCTTCGGTCTCTTCCTCTTGGACCGTTGATGGGCTTTCATGGAGCTTGGCCACTTGGCTCCATAGCTCGTTTGCATCTACATAATTACCTAACATACACAAGATATTGTTAGGTATTAAATCAATTAACAACTTCATTACCTTCTCATTCTTTTCGAAGGCTTGGACTTGCTCTTCGGTCCATCTCTTTTTCTTGAGGAATCCACCTTTTGGTCCTCTTGGATAGCTATATCCTTCCATTAAGATGGACCATTCTTCGAAATCCCTCATCATTAGGAAGTCCTCAATTCTCGCCTTCCATTGTCTAAATCCTTCTTGTCCATAGAAGGAGTAAGGGATCGTTGTGTTAATATTCCATCCCAATTGTTCTTCCATCTTCACCCTCTAGCTTCTTTGTCCTAGCTCCCGGCGGTTAGTCCGTAGAAGAGCCCCGGGCTCTGATACCACTTGTTGGAAATTTGACACCGCAAGAGAGGGGGTGAATAGCGTTTGACCGTACGTAGATGGAATTCATTCGCGATCGACTCTACAAAACTCGTTATGCGCAGCGGAATAGAAATAATAAAAGCAATAATGAAAAGATACAATCACGAACACAAGGATATAACATGGTTCGGAACCGAATGGTTCCTACTCCACGGATTGAGCTCTAACGAGCTCTAGCAATGCCAATGCAATCACTAATCAATAAACTCCTTCTCGACAACAAGTCAGAGGCAGAGAAACTTCGTACAAACGTTTACAACAATAAACGAAAGAAATACAAGCAAATACAAGTGAAAATGTAAAGAACACTTTACAAACTAGGGTTTTGAGTGCTTGCTTGTCGGTTGCTTGGATGAGCTTGAAGGACCCTGAAATGCACCTGCAAATCGCATTCAAATCGCCTCACCAAAGCCCCCAAAAAACTGATGCTTGAGCCTTCCACGAATAGCTGCTTTTATCCTCCATCGGGTTGGATTTTCGCCTAGCAGTCGACTACCATAAGTCCCCAGTCGACTGCCAGCACTGTAGCTGTGAGACAACGACTCAATCCACGTTGGACAAGTTCCAACGGGACTCTTATTGATCGCCAACATTGGCGGATCGCCCGCGTAGTCGTGGCGATCGGCTACAAAGCGTTACTTGACCGCAGAACTAGCGATCGGCGACCCTTGGCGATCAACTCTAAATTGGCGGTCGAACTCAAGTCGACTCATCTAGCCACCTCCATCAGCCTCACGCCTCTCGGATCCCTCCAAGTCATCCATGCTAACGGTGTCTACACTGCCAAGGCACATTGGACTTACGCCGCCAAGACTCCGCTTGGACTTTACGCTGCCAAAATCAAACCCTTGGACTTCTCATGCCAAGACTCAAGCTTGGACTTTCCCTTGCCAATCCATGTTGGACTTTTACATTGCCAAGACCCATGCTTGGACTTTTCCCTTGCCAACCCATGTTGTACTTCTCAAATGCCAAGACCATGCTTGGACTTTCCCTTGCCAACCCATGTTGGACTTTTACATTGCCAAGACCCATGCTTGGACTTTTCATGCCAAGTACACAAGACTTGGACTTTCCCATGACAATTACATTGTCATATGTTTTTGTCGAAACATCAAAACATCACTCGAGTCAAACTCGAGTCCTGGTCAATCATGACCTGGGCCGATTGCACTAACATATTTGATACCTACCATCGTAGTTATGAATGGCTTGTTGGGCTCTCTCCAAGGTTGTTCATATCTATGATGGATATCAGCCCATTCAGAGATGGACCTACAATCTCCCGAAGTGATTTTGGGGTTTTTGAAATTCGAAAAATGAATGGGATTTATGAATGTATATTGATGCATTTTAAATCATCTTTCTCATATATGCTCGTTTTGTATTTCTAAGTTAATCTATTGATCATGATGTCTTTGAATTTGCGTTCCATTTTGGATTCGAATAAATTGACTGGGCCGAACTTCTTGGACTGACTTAGAAACTTGAGAATTGTTCTCAAGGTTGAAAAGCTTGTAAATGTCCTCGAAGTGCCTCTTCTCGCCCGTCCTAGTGACAATGCAACTCTAGACCAATTGTTGGCCTATCAGAAACATGTGACTGATTCTAAAATGGTGAGTTGCATCATGCTAGCCACGACGGTACCTGAGCTGCGGAAGCAGCATAAGCATATGGCTACTCATACCATAGTCTTTCATCTTTATGAGTTGTTTGATGAGCAAGTGAGATTCGAAAGGTTCGAAGTCTCCAAGCTCCTCTTCACCTCTGAGATGTAAGAAGGTTTATCTGTGGTAATGCTCAACATGCTGAAGACTGTGGAGTCTTCTGTGAAGCATGAGCAGGGGACGGTGCTGTAAGTTGATTCCTCAAAGAAAGGTTCTAAGAGGAAGTCAAAGGAATAGCAGATGGGGATGAAAAAGGCTAAAAAGGCAGAACCAGCTCAAAAGGAAACTTGCCATCATTATGGCAAGAAGGGCCATTGGCAAAGAAATTGCAAGATTTATCTTGAGTCTATGAAGGAGAATAAGGCATCAGATGCCCCATCTTCATGAGATATCTTCGTTATTGATTGTCATTCTTTTTCCTCAGACACTTGGGTATTGGATACTGGGTGTGGCTCTCATATATGTAATGACATACATGGGATAAGGAATAGAAGAAGACTCATCAAGGGAGAGTCAAAATTTACGTGTTGGGAATGGAGCAAAGGTTGCTGCACTCGCCATCAGAACGTATTTGTTGAAACTCTCTATAGGACTTGTCTTAGAACTGGACAATTGCTTTTATGTTCCTTCGTTGATAAAGAACACCATTTCTATTTATGGGTTAAATAGAAATGGGTACCATTTGACTTTTAGTAACAATTGTTGTTACATAACTTTGAATGGAGTTCTTTATGGGACTAGAACTTTGAGCAATGGTATTTATATGTTGGACGTATCCAGTGACATTTTCAATATCGAAGTGAGCAAAAAGCGTGCTCGAAAGGATAATCAATTAGACTCCTATATGTGGCATTGTCATCTTGGCCATGCAAGCAATAAATGCATGTCCGAATTACACCGATGTGGAATTCTGGAATCATTTAAATTGGATTCATACGACACATGCGAATCATGCTTAAAAGGCAAGATGACTAAGTTACCTTTTACAAGAAAAGGTGAATGAGTGGGAGAGTTGCTAGGTCTAATACATACTGATGTATGTGGTCCTATGTCAACTCAAGCTTTAGGAGGCTATAGCTACTTCATTACCTTCACTGATAATCACTCACAGTTGTGGTATGTGTTCTTGATGAAACACAAGTCTGAAGCCTTTGAAAGGTTCAAAGAATTCAAAAATGAAGTAGAGAAACAACATGACAAGAGTATTAAAATACTTCGATCAGATCGAGGTGGTAAATACTTAAGTCAAGAGTTTCTTGATTATCTAAGAGATAATAATATATTGTCTCAATGGACTCCGCCATATACACCACAGCATAATGGTGTATTTGAGAGGCGTAACCGGACCTTGTTGGACATGGTCAGGTCAATGATGAATCATGCGAATCTTCCCAAGTCCTTTTGGGGCTATGCACTTCAGACAGTTGTTTACTTGTTAAACAGAATACCAACCAAGGTAGTCTCTACTACTCCATATGAGATATGGAATAGTAAGAAACCTCATGTATCTTACTTGAAGATATGGGGTTGTCCTGCTTATGTGAAGCGGACTGTATCAGACAAATTGAATGCTAAGTCTGATAAATGTCTATTTATTGGATACCCTAAGGAAACAAGGGGTTACCAATTCTATCATCCTGTGGAACAAAAGGTGTTTGTTTCAAGGCATGCTATGTTTCTAGAGAAAGAGTTTCTCTTGCAAGAAAATAGTGGGAGAGTCGTCGAGCTTGAGGAGGCTCGAGAGACTCAAATAGACATTGATGAGATACCTGGTGAAGCACAACAGCCGATAACTCATAGTGATGAGCAATCGGTTGGACCTATTGAAACACCACATCTTCGTAGATCTGGTAGAACACGCAATATTCCTGAGAGATATGAATTTCTCGTAAGTGAATCGAACGACGTGTTACTCATTGATGATGAGGAGCCTACCAGTTATGAAGAAGTGCTGACAAGTTCAGAAAGACATAAGTGGCTTGATGCCATGAAGTTGGAAATGGATTCCATGTATGAAAACCAAGTTTGGAACTTGGTTGACCCACCTGAAGGCATCAAGCCTATAGGGTGCAAGTGGGTTTTGAAGAAGAAAATCGACATGGATGGTAATGTGATTACCTATAAGGCTAGATTAGTGGTGAAAGGATATCGTCAAAAACAAGGTGTTGATTATGACGAAACCTATTCGTCTGTAGCTATGCTTAAATCCATTCAGATGCTCCTGGCCATAGCGGCTCATTATGATTATGAGATATTGCAGATGAATGTGAAAACAACTTTCCTTAATGGAAACCTGCTCGAGGACATGTATATGATACAACCTGAGGGTTTCACATCGGTTGATAAAACCAAGGTATGCAAATTGCGACGGTCCATATATGGATTGAAGCAAGCATCCAGGAGCTGGAATATCCGTTTTGATGAGACTATCAAAAGGTTTGATTTCTCACAAAATCCAGACGAACCTTGTGTGTACAAGAAGGTTAGTGGGAGTGCAGTCGTGTTTCTAGTATTGTATGTCGATGACATATTACTTATAGGAGACGATGTTTCAGTCTTACAGTCAGTTAAGATTTGGTTATCCAAGACATTCTCCATGAAAGACCTGGGAGAAGCAACCTACATCCTCGGGATTAAGATCTATAGAGATAGATCGAAACGGTTGCTTGGTCTTTCGCAGTCTACATATATAGACTGAGTGCTAAAGAGGTT
This sequence comes from Wurfbainia villosa, assembly GCA_025175895.1. Taxonomy (NCBI): domain Eukaryota; kingdom Viridiplantae; phylum Streptophyta; class Magnoliopsida; order Zingiberales; family Zingiberaceae; genus Wurfbainia; species Wurfbainia villosa. Next base: position 38,230,964 of record CM045988.1, read on the forward strand.
TAGCATGTCGGAATCCAAGAAAGGTTTCCTACCCATCAGGCATGGGATACACCTTTCGAAGTCTATGTGTCCGCGCACAGAAGACGAGAGGATTTGCATGAGTAAGATTCCCTATGCATCCGCAATAGGATCTATCATGTATGCTATGTTATGTACGAGGCCTGATGTATCATATGCTCTGAGTGTCACGAGTAGATACCAGTCGCATCCAGGAATGGATCATTGGGTGGCTGTTAAGACAATCCTTAAGTACTTAAGAAGAACTAAGGATGTGTTCCTAATATATGGAGAAGGGGACATGGTGATACGTGGGTATACGGATGCCAACTCCAGACAGACAAGGATGATTCCATGTCTCAGTCTGGGTATGTATTCACCTGGAATGGATGCGCAATAAGTTGGAAAGGTTCCAAGATTGACACTATAGCGAATTCTGACACTAAGGCAGAATACATTGCAGCTTTGGAAGCAGCAAAGGAAGCGGTTTGGATCAAGAAGTTCATCTCTGAATTTGATGTGGTCTCATCAATGATCCAAACATGTGCTTCGCCGCTATCATCTGATCAGAGAGATCATTAGTAGGAAGGAAATACAAATCGAGAAAATCCCCACTAAAAGGAACTTAGTGGATCCTTTGACTATGTCATTACCTCAAAGTAAGTTTGAGGGTCATGTTAGAGCTTATGGTATTGGATACCGTATCGATTGACATTAGGCCAAGTGGGAGTTTGTTAGTGATATATGAGAGATGTCCTAAGGCAATCGCCTTATGTTTAAACCATTTATATGATAAATGAAGATTCACTATTTGAGTATACATGTTTTCATGTATTTGATTAGATCTTAAACTCATTTACTGAATGTCCACGATACGATTCACAGCATGAGAGAATTTGTGATTGGATCACAACTAGTGAGTATCTCTACATGTGTAATTGTGATGTATCGGAGTTTTCCCTAGTCGATGAATTGATGGATTTGGACACCATTGATTCTGTCGAGACTAGCACGAGGTATACTCTTTGGTGTATCCAAGCAGCTGATTCTCACTGGCTGGAGATATTATGATGTATGGAGTTAATCGTGGATGCTAGTTATGGTAACTAGTTCATTGGAGTGACTAGCTGTAAGACTTCATATCGTTCTCTGCATATATAGATATGTCAATAAACTTCTTACTGTAGCTTAAGTGCGATGTTCCTTTGACTTACGGTATTCAAGTCATCTTGATCATAAAGACTTATGCTTTGACATCTTAAGCAAGCATCTCTAAGGAGATGTGGACCCGGGATGATTGGGTATAAGTCGAAGTGATCGAAGGTGTTTGAATAGCCTATAAAGGATTCACCACTCCTTGCGAGGAGATGTATACCCATGGCCTCTCATCGGATTGTTACTAAAGTCTTTGGCCAAAGCATTACATGTTTAGAGTAAGGTACTCTTCGATACATGTGCAGTAACTAGAATCCGTAGGACGAGGAAATGATACTTGGGCTAGGTGTGACGTAGTCAGCCTAGTGGGGACTGACACTATAGACCATGTCCTGAACCAAGTGGGTATAAGATGAGTGAAGGGAATGGGGCATGATTCATTCGAGCTGCTGAAGGGTTTCAGAAATAGTTCTGGATCAACCGTTGATCTTTTCGGTTAATTGGGGATCATGATGTACTACTAGGTGCAACTCATGATCATTCTATAATTAATGGTTAATTATAGATGACCAACATAAACCGAGAACCTATTTGGTCACACGCACAACGAGCGTAATCCGAAAAATTTAAAACAACCTTGAGAATAAGATTCTCAGACCAAGAGAAACTAGGTTTGATTGGACCAAACATGAAGCGAGCATGAAAACGTTTCAGTCGCAATGGAAGCGTGGATGGGCCGTGTCTTATGAAGACATGATGGATGAATTAAATTGGTTTGGTTCTAATCCAATGGAGGAGAATAAACCAAAGGGTTTGGTTTGTTTTAAACGAATGAACCAAAGTTGGTTCAGTTCATTTTAACTTAAAATAAACCATCATGGTTTGGTTTATTTTAACTTAAATTAATGGAGCGGGTTAATGGGCCTTTGGTTATGATCCGATAACCATTAAGAGAATTTGTTCTATATAAAATAGGGCTTAAGGGTTTTTGTTAAGCCCTAATCCAAAGCCTTGCAACCCTAATAGTTGCCGCCCCCTCCTCTCCTTGGTGAAGTCGGCGCAAACCCTAGTGTCGCCGCCCACCACCACCTAGCTCCCTTGCCGGCATCTAGAAGGTGCTATCCTTCCCTCTTGCCGGCTTCGAGCTGCTGCCGGAGAAGATCCAGTGACCTCCTTTGGGTTCGGCAATAAGGTGAGCTTCAACCTTCCCTTTTGGCCGGCCCCTATTCCTCCACCAAAGCTGTCCAATTTTCTGGACAGCTTGTTTCCTTCTCGTCGGAGCATCATTTGGATGACGTTTGAAGCTCCGACAGTGGTAGACTTACCAGGGATTCGATATCCGGTAATCCTCATAGGTGGAGGACGAAGGATTCGTCAAACGATTGACGAATACCTCTCCGGAGAAGCGAGTTTTTGAGGACTCATTTTGGATCCGAATTTTGATTCGGATCGTGATCTTCTCTTGATCACATCGTCTTCAACACGAGGCTTGTAACCTGTATGAAGACGAGGCTCGTGTAGGGATTTTCTTATGCAAAATAGCATATGCGCAACGGAAAAATAGGATCCCTTCCAAGTGATCCTTGCGAAAGAAAACCTCATACAAAAATAAATTTCTCAAAACTTATCTTATAGGAGAATATTACCTTTGTTGCGTGCCCTTTTGAAATCCCGCTTCTCCTTGGGTTTGTTGGATCTTTTAGCACGTTCAAATGTCCATGCCTCTATATGTATCCACACGAGCAAGCTCTTGTCTCACAAAAGAAACTAGAAGAGCTCTCCTTTACTTCTTGCTAGAGAAGTCCCTAAAGGAGAGGAAGGTAGGGAAAAAGAGAAAGGAAGAAGAAGACTACTCTTCTTACTACACTCACAAAAGCCACACAACCAAAGCCTCTCACCACCAAGCTCTCTCCAAGCCTCAAGCTTCAACCATTTGGCCGGCCACCCCATGGGGTGTTTTATAGGATTGAAAAACCTTTCACCTCCTATCACATTCAATGCAATCAATTGCATTGAAACATAATTACACTCCTTGTTTGGCCGGCCACATGTGGAGGAAATACAAAGGTCAAAACCCTTTGTCTCCTTCCACCTCATCAAGCTTAGGTGGCATGCTTATGTGGCATTCATGCATGTTGAATTAATCTCATTAATCCAATAAGTTTATGTTATCATATTGAATTAATCTCATTAAATCAATAAGGTAACATATTGAATTAATCTTATTAAATCAATTAAGCTTAGCATATTGAATTAATCTCATTAAATCAATAAGCTAAAACTCTCATTAAGCTTAAAGTCCAAAAACAATTTTGTACTTAAGCTCATTCCCAAATTATTCTAGTCAAACTAGAATGCACTAATTCTTCTAATCATCATGCTCTTTGGGTGTGACCCTATAGGCTCTCATAACGTTGGTAGTGGATCTAAACTCTTTTAGATACACAAGCAATGAGCGGCATCTAGCAATACATCATTGCTACCCAAGTTACGAAATAAGTCAAGATCCGACTAACCTTTCCGTGACTACTATAATGTATGACCGTGTCCTTCTATCTTTGATATCAGATTAACCAATGAGGCATAGACCGTGTCATCCTCGATCAATCTATGTGTTTCTTGATCCCTGAGTAAACTAACTCAAACAAATGAGCTCAATATCTCATATTGACTCATTCGAGCATGACCATGGATTTTAGTAGTTCTACTCAATCAAGGGGCCCATAGATATCACTCCCGTCATATGGGAGGGATAGATCTCATCTACATCACTCACATCCCTCCGCATAATTTGTTATATACCCAGTAATCGCCTTTATGGTCCAGGCTATTACGGGTGACGTTTGATGATACCAAAGTACATAACTCCTTATGTAGGGAACCATAGTGACTTCAGGTTTGAGGACTATTCATACCAATAGTCACATGAGAAAGTTTATGACACTCATATGACGATCCATGAAACTTTCTCATGGTGGGTCAGTTCAGTATATATTCTCTAATATATACCCATGTGTCAACTTGATATCATATATCCATGACTTGTGAGATCAAGTCATCAATTGACCTACATGCTAGTCTTTATGTATTAATATTGCCCTTGCATATTAATACTTGACTAGGAACATTTAGGAAAGTGTTCTCTACAGCCTCTCACAATCAATTCTGCCAATTGATGTGCTGTAGATAAGAACATACTTTTCTAGGGCATTATTATATATTTAATTTAGCTGGCACAAGAAAGACGTAAATATATAATAACCAATCCTTTGCCTTTATAGAATATGATACAAAATGTTCCCTATTCAACCATCACATGATTGGTTCTAGGGATATAACTAACAATCTCCCACTAGCACTAGTACCAATCACTATGATATCTAATACCTAGTGACCTAGTGTGACCATCATGCTTCCTCTGTGCCAAAGCCTTGGTCAATGGATCTGCGATGTTAGCTTCTGTCGGTACTCTGCATATCCTCACATCTCCTCTATCGATGATCTCTCGAATGAGATGAAAGCGCCGCAGTATGTGTTTGGTCCGCTGATGTGATCGAGGTTCCTTAGCCTGTGCAATAGCCCCATTGTTGTCACAATATAGGTCTATTGGATCTGCAATGCTAGGAACTACCCCAAGTTCACTGATGAACTTGCGAAGCCAAACAACCTCCTTTCTTTGCATCGAGCGCAATATACTCAACATTGTAGAATCAAGCGTGTTCGCGAACTCTTCCGACTCTCCACCATTCGAGGCAAAACACGCAGATTGCGATCTATAGTCATCCTTGTTTGTTTGGAAGCTTGCATCACTGTAACCCTTTACAGCTAGCTCCTCATTGCCTCCAAATATCAGGAAATATTCTTTCGTTCTTCGTAAGTATTTAAGAATATTTTTGACTGCTATCCAGTGACTTTCACCTGGATCAGACTGGTATCTACTCGTCATGCTCAAAGCATACGAGACGTCAGGACGAGTACAAAGCATGGGGCACATGATAGACCCTATTGCAGATGCATAAGGGATCTTATCCATGCGATCTCTCTCCTCCTTAGAAGAGGGACATTGAGTCTTCGAAAGACTCACACCATGTGATAAAGGAAGAAATCCTTTCTTGGAATTTTGCATAGAAAAATGATCTAGCACTTTATCAATGTATGTACTTTGACTTAGGCCAAGTAATCTTTTAGATCTATCTCTATAAATTTTGATGCCTAGAATATAGGCAGCTTCACCTAAGTCTTTCATCGAGAAACAATTCCCTAACCACATCTTCACAGACTGGAGTGAGGGAATATCATTTCCGATGAGAAGTATGACATCTACATACAAGATAAGAAATACAACTGTGCTCCCACTATTTCTCTTGTAGACACAAGGTTCGTCTTCATTCTTGATGAAACGAAAACTCCTTGATTGCATCATCGAATCGAAGATTCCAGCTTCGAGAGGCTTGCTTTGGTCCATAAATGGACCTTTGCAGTTTGCATACCTTTCCAGGATGCTTTGGATCTTCAAAACCCTCAGGCTGTGTCATGTATGTTAGTAATATATGAGAGATGTCCTAAGGCAATCGCCTTATGTATGAACCATTTATATGATAAATGAAGATTCACTATTTGAGTATACATGTTTAATGTATTTGATTGGATCTTAAACTCATTTACTGAATGTCCACGATACGATTCACAGCATGAGAGAATTTGTGATTGGATCACAACTAGTGAGTATCTCTACATGTGTAATTGTGATGTATCGGAATTATCCCTAGTCGATGAATTGATGGATCAGGACACCATCAATTCTGTTGAGACTAGTACGAGGTATACTCCTTGGTGTATCCAAACAGCTGATTCTCACTGGCTGGAGACATAGTGATGTCCGGAGTTAATCGTGGATGCTAGTTATGGTAACTAGTTCATTGGAGTGACCAGCCGTAAGACTTCATATGGTTCTCTGCATATATAGATATGTCAATGAAGTTCTTCTTGTGGCTTAAGTCGATGTTCCTTTGACTTGCGGTATTCAAGTCATCTTGATCATGGAGACTTATGCTTTGACATCTTAAGCAAACATCTCTAAGGAGATGTGGACCGGGATGATTGGGTATTAGTCAGTGATCGAAGGTGTTTGAATAGCCTATAAAGGATTCACCACTCCTTGCGAGGAGATGTATACCCATGGCCTCTCGTCGGATTGTTACTAAAGTCTTTGGCCAAAGCATTACATGTTTAGAGTAAGGTACTCTTGATACATGTGGAGTAACTAGAATCCGTGGGACGAGGAAATGATACTTGGGCTAGGTGTGGCGTAGTCGACCTAGTGAGGTGACACAATAGACCATGTCCTGAACCAAGTGGGTATAAGATGAGTGAAGGGAATGGGGCATGATTCTTCGAGCTCTGAAGGGTTTGAGAAATAGTTACGGATCAACCGTTGATCTTTTCGGTTAATTGGGGATCATGATGTACTACTAGGTGCCACTCATGATCGTTCTATAATTAATGGTTAATTATAGACGGCCAACATAAACCGAGAACCTATTTGGTCACACGCACAATGAGTGTAATCCAAAGGATTTAAAACGAGCTTGAGAATGGGATTCTCAGACCGAGAGAAACTATGTTTGGTTGGACCAAACATAAAGCGAGCATGAAATTGTTTCAGTCGCAATGGAAGCGTGGATGGGCAGTGTCTTATGAAGACGTAATGGATGGACCAAAATGGTTTGGTTCTAATCCAATGGATAAGAATAAACCAAAGGGTTTGGTTTATTTTAAACGAATGAACCAAAAGTTGGTTCGGTTCGTTTTAACTTAAAATAAACCATCATGGTTTGGTTTATTTTAACTTATCTTAATGGAGCGGGTTAACGGGCTTTATGGATATGATCCATTAACCATTAAGAGAATTAGTTCTCTATAAAAATGGGCTTAAGGGATTGTTAAACCCTAACTAATCAATCAAAACCCTAGCCCCCCCTTGAGTTGCCGCCCACTCCTTGGAGGAGTTTTCGGCGCCAATCCAGAGCGACCGCCCAGCCTTGTGCCGTCCAAGACCCTTGGGCGTCCAAGCTCCAGTGAACTTCCGGCCTCGGTGATCTCCTATAGGTTTGGCATCAAGGTGAGGCTTTTCTCTCCTTGTTTTGGCCGGCGCCTACTCCTCCACCAAGCTGTCCAGTTTTCTGGACAGCTTCTTCTCCTCTCGTCGGAGCGTCGTTTGGACGACGGTTAGTGCTCCGACAGCGGCTAACATACCGGGGATTTGATCTCCGGTAATCCTCTGAGGTGGAGGACGAAGGATTCGTAAAACGGTTGACGAATACCTCTCCGGAGAAGCGAGTTTTGAGAACTCGTTTTGGATCCGAATTTGGATTCGGATCGTGATCATCTCTCGATCACGTCGTCTTCAACACGAGGCTAGTAACCCGTACGAAGACGAAGCTCGTGACTTAGCGAAGTCATCCCGAGGAGCTCGGCGTGGATACGGATAGAGACGATTCTTACGAGGATCGTTCCGGTTGATGCCGTTCCCGCTACACGTCATACGGAAGGTATAACGTAGTTTAATTTCCTTTTATTGCAATTTTAATTTACGGTTATGTCTACACTTGTTGTAATAGCATGCGTGTGTTGTGTGTGTTGTAATAAATAGGAGTATTTATTATTTTTATTGCTTCCGCTGTGCTCATGTTTACGAAACATGATCGAACATACACACGCCGCGGTGCCGGAAACCAACAGTGGTATCAGAGCCCAGGTTGTGTTTCGACATAATCGTAAAATGGTTTTGCGATAGTCATAATGTATTTCTGGAAATTTTCTAAATTTTGGAAATTTAGAAGTATTTATGGAAATTTTTCAATTTTGGAAAGTCTAGAAGTATTTATGGAAATCTTCCACTTTTGGAAAGTTGGAAGTATTTATGGAAATTGATATTTTCCATAAATAAAATATTTGATTAGATTCTGGAAATTTGTTTCCTAATTTAATCATGATTTTATTTGGGAAATCAAATCTTAAAATATTTAATTTCCATAAGTAGTTTTAAAGATTTAGGAAATTGGTTTCCTAAATAGATTTTCCTTAATCAAATAATTCCATGAATAAAATATGTGATTAGATTTGGAAATTTGTTTCCTAATTTAATTATGATTTGATTTGGAGAATCAAATCTTAAACATATTTTATTTCCATAAATAGTTATGACATATAAGGAAATTATATACATGACATAATTGTATGCCATGTAATTGCATTAGATGCATAACATTATGCCATGCGTGTCGTGACATGTAGATGTATGCCATGTATGCCATGCCATGTAGATAATAGTTATTTGCATGCAAAGAGGATGAGACATAAAACCCTTAATCAATATTAAAGCCTACACCTTCCATTAATATGGTTAGAACCAGAGTTCTGTTTCTTGTTTGGGTTGTTGGACTCTCTCCAAGCCCGGCTCGAACCTGAATATGTTCAAACCATGGAATAGTTTAATACTAATATGGTAAGAGTCAGAGGTCAATCGTTAGCTTTGGTTGTTGGATTCTCTCCAAGCTGGGCTAATTGGTTGAATGCGCTCTAACCATATTAAAACTATGTCCTGATTAATGGGTTGGCTTTAACCTGGAGCATCGGTTTGTTGGACTCTCTCCAAGGTCGATGTAAAGGGAGGTGAAGTTGGGTGCTATGCATATGATGCATACTTGTTAATGTGTTAACAACCCGATGTATGTGTGAACATTCAAATAGTTGATAGCACATTGTGATAGTTGCATATACGTGATATGCAATCGGTATAGATGATACCTACCGTCGTAGTTATGAATGGCTTGTTGGACTCTCTCCAAGGTTGTTCATAACTATGATGGATATCAACCATTCTGAGATGGACCTACAATCTCCAGAAGTGATTTTGGGGTTTTTGAAATTCGAAAAATGAATGGGATTTATAAATGTATATTGATGCATTTTAAAATCATTTTCTCATATATGCTCGTTTTGTATTTCTAAGTTAATATATTGATCATGATGTGTTTGAATTTGCGTTCCATTTTGGATTCAAATAAATTAGTGGGCGAACTTCTTGGGTGGCTTAGAAACTTGAGAATTGTTCTCAAGGTGAAAAGCTTGTGTATGTCCTCGGCGCCTCTTCACTTTGTCTAGTGGCGATGCAACTTTGGACCAATTGTTGGCCTATCGAAACATGTAGTGATTACGAACAAATGAGTTGCATCATGCTAGCCACGATGGAACCCAAGCTCACAAGCAACATGAGCATATGGATGCTCATATCAGTCCTTCATCTTTGTGAGTTGGTTGATGAGCAAGTGAGATTGAAAGGTTGAAGTCTCAAAGCTCCTCTTCACCTCTGAGATGCTAGGAGGTTCATCGTAGTCTTTGCTCGATATCTTTGAAGACTGTGGAGTCTTCTGAGAAGCATGAGCAGGGGACGGTGCTGTTAGTTGATTCCTCGAAGAAAGGTTCTAAGAGGAGGTCAAAAGAACAGCAGAAGGGAAAGAAGAGAAGGGCTAAGAAGGTAGAACTAGCACAAAAGGAAACTTGCCATCATTATGGCAAGGAGAGCCATTTGCAAAGAAAGTGCAAGATTTATCTTGAGTCCATGAAGAAGAATAAGGCATCGGATGCCCCATCTTCTTCAGATATCTTCGTTATTGATTGTCATTCTATTTCCTCAAACACTTGGGTATTGGATACTGGGTGTGGCTCACATATATGTAATGACATACATGGGCTAAGGAATAGAAGAAGACTTGTCAAGGGAGAGTCAAATTTGCGTGTTGGGAATGGAGCAAAGGTTGCTGCACTCGCCATCGGAACGTATTTGTTGAAACTCCCTGCAGGACTTGTCTTAGAACTGGACAATTGCTTTTATGTTCCTTCGTTGATAAAGAACATCATTTCTATTTCTTGTCTAAATAGAAATGGGTACCATTTGACTTTTAGTAACAATTGTTGTTACATAACTTTGAATGGAGTTCTTTATGGGACTGGAACTTTAAGCAATGGTGTTTATACGTTGGACGTATCCAGTGACATTTGCAATATCGAAGCGAGCAACAAGCGTGCTCGAAAGGATAATCAAATAGACTCCTATATGTGGCATTGTCATCTTGGCCATGTAAGCAAGAAAAGCATGTCCGAATTACACCGATGTGGAATTCTGGAATCGTTTGAATTGGATTCATACGATACATGCGAATCATGCTTAAAAGGAAAGATGACTAAGTTACCTTTTACGGGAAAAGGTGAACGAGTGGGAGAGTTACTAGGTCTAGTACATACTGATGTATGTGGACCTATGTCAACTCAAGCATTAGGAGGCTATAGCTACTTCATTACCTTCACCGATGATCACTCACGGTTTGGGTATGTGTTCTTGATGAAACACAAGTCTGAAGCCTTTGAAAGGTTCAAAGAATTCAGAAATGAAGTAGAGAAACAACATGACAAAAGTATTAAAATACTTCGATCGGATCGAGGTGGTGAATACTTAAGTCAAGAGTTTCTTGATTATCTAAGAGACAATGGCATATTGTCTCAATGGACTCCGCCCTATACACCACAGCATAATGGTGTATCTGAGAGGCGTAACCGGACCTTGTTGGACATGGTCAGGTCAATGATGAATCATGCAACTCTTCCCAAGTCCTTTTTGGGGTTATGCACTTCAGACAGCTGTTTACTTGTTAAACAGAATGCCTACCAAGGTAGTCTCAACTACTCCATATGAGATATGGAATGGTAAGAAACCTCATGTATCTTACTTGAAGATATGGGGTTGTCCTGCTTATGTGAAGCGGACTGTATCAGACAAACTGGATGCTAAGTCTGATAAATGTCTATTTATTGGATACCCTAAGGAAACAAGGGGTTACCAATTCTATCATCCTGTGGAACAAAAGGTGTTTGTTTCAAGGCATGCTGTGTTTCTAGAGAAAGAGTTTCTCTTGCAAGAAAGCGAAGTGTCGTCGAGCTTGAGGAGGCTCGAGAGACTCAAATAGACATTAATGAGATACGGTGAAGCCAACAGTAGAACTCATAGTGATGAGCAATCAATTTGGACCTATTGTAACACCACATCTTCGTAGATCACGGTAGAACACGCAATATTCACGAGAGATATGGATTTCGTAAGCGAATCGAGCGACGTGTTACTCATTGATGATGAGAGCCTACAGTTATGAAGAAGTCTTGACAAGTTGAGAAAGGGATAAGTGGCTTGGTGCCATGAAGTCGGAAATGGATTCCATGTATGAAAACCAAGTTTGGAACTTGGTTGACCCACTGAAGGCATAAAGCCTATAGGGTGCAAGTGGGTTTTCAAGAAGAAAACCGACATGGATGGTAATGTGATTACCTATAAGGCTAGATTGGTGGCGAAGGATATAAATCAAAACAAGGTGTTGATTATGGCGAAACCTATTACTTTGTAGCTATGCTTAAATCCATTCGGATGCTCTGGCCATAGCGGCTCATTATGATTATGAGATATGGCAGATGGATGTGAAAACAGCTTTCCTTAATGGAAACCTGCTCGAGGACGTGTATATGATACAGCCTGAGGGTTTCACATCGGTTGATAAAACCAAGGTATGCAAATTGCGACGATCCACTTATGGATTGAAGCAAGAATCCAGGAGCTGGAATATCCGTTTTGATGAGACGATCAAAAGGTTTGATTTCTCACAAAATCCAGACGAACCTTGTGTGTACAAGAAGGTTAGTGGGAGTGCACTCGTGTTCCTAGTATTGTATGTCGATGACATATTACTTATAGGAAACGATGTGTCCATCTTCTGATCGATTAAGGTTTGGTTATCCAAGACATTCTCCATGAAAGACCTGGGAGAAGCAACCTACATCCTTGGGATTAAGATCTATAGAGATAGATCGAAACGGTTGCTTGGTCTTTCGCAGTCTACATATATAGACCGAGTGCTAAAGAGGTTTAGCATGTCGGAATCAAAGAAAGGTTATCTGCCCATCAGGCATGGGGTACACCTTTCGAAGTCTATGTGTCCGCGCACAGAAGACGAGAGGATTTGCATGAGTAAGATTCCCTATGCATCCATAATAGGATCTATCATGTATGCTATGTTATGTACGAGGCTCGATGTATCGTATGCTCTGAGTGTCACGGCGGATACGATCGATCCAGGAATGGATCATTGGGCGGCTGTTAAGACGATCCTTAAGTACTTGAGAAGAACTAAGGATGTGTTCCTAATATATGGAGAAGGGTACATGGTGATACGTGGGTATACGGATGCCAGATCCAGACAGACAAGGATGATTCCATGTCTTAGTCTGGGTATGTATTCACCTAGAATGGAGGCGCAATAAGTTGGAAAGGTTCCAAGCTTGACACTATAGCGGATTCTGCCACTAAGGCAGAATACGTTGCAACTTTAGGCGAAGAAGGAAGCGGTTTGGATCAAGTAGTTCATCTATGAACTTGATGTGGTCTCATCAATGATCCAAACATGTGCTTCGCCGCTATCATCTTATCAGAGAGATCATCAGTAGGAACGAAATACAAATCGAGAAAATTCCCACTGAAAGGAACTTAGCGGATCCTTTGACTAAAGCATTACCTCAAAGTAAGTTTGAGGGTCATGTTAGTGCTTATGGTATTGGATACCGTAGCGATTGTCATTAGGCCAAGTGGGAGTCTGTTAGTAATATATGAGAGATGTCCTAAGGCAATCGCCTTATGTATGAACCATTTATATGAGAAATGAAGATTCACTATTTGAGTATACATGTTTTATGTATTTGATTGGATCTTAAACTCATTTACTGAATGTCCACGATACGATTCACAGCATGAGAGAATTTGTGATTGGATCACAACTAGTGAGTATCTCTACATGTGTAATTGTGATGTATCGGAATTATCCTAGTCGATGAATTGATGGATTTGGACACCATCAATTCATGAGGATTACTCCTTGGTGTATCCAAAGCGGTGATTCTCCGGTGGAGACATAGTGATGTCGAGTTAAATCGTGGATGCTAGTTATGGTAACTAGTTCATTGGAGTGACCGGTAGTAAGACTTCATATGGTTCTCTGCATATATAGATATGTCAATGAAGTTCTTACTATGGCTTAAGTGCGATGTTCCTTTGACTTGCGGTATTCAAGTCATCTTGATCATGGAGACTTATGCTTTGACATCTTAAGCAAACATCTCTAAGGAGATGTGGAACCCGGATGATTGGGTATAAGTCTTAGTGATCGTAGGTGTTTGAATAGCCTATAAAGGATTCACCACTCCTTGCGAGGAGATGTATACCCATGGCCTCTCGTCGGATTGTTACTAAAGTCTTTTGGCCAAAGCAATTACATGTTTAGAGTAAGGTACTCTTGATACATGTGGAGTAACTAGAATCCGTGACGAGGAAATGATACTTGGGCTAGGTGTGGCGTAGTCGACCTAGTGAGGGGTGACACAATAGACCATGTCTGAACCAAGTGGGTATAAGATGAGTGAAGGAATGGGGCACGATTCATTCGAGCTCTTGAAGGGTTTGAGAAATAGTTACGGATCAACCGTTGATCTTTTGGTTAATTGGGGATCATGATGTACTACTAGGTGCCACTCATGATCGTTCTATAATTAATGGTTAATTATAGGCCAACATAAACCGAGAACCTATTTGGTCACACGCTGGAGTGTAATCCAAAGGATTTAAAGCGAGCTTGAGAATGGGATTCTCGGACGAGAGAAACTATGTTTGGTTGGACCAAACATAAGCGAGCATGAAATTGTTTGATCGCAATGGAAGCGTGGATGGGCCGTCTTATGAAGGCATGGATGGACCAAAATGGTTTGGTTCTAATCCAATGGATAAGAATAAACCAAAGGGTTTGGTTTATTTTAAACGAATGAACCAAAAGTTGGTTCGGTTCATTTTAACTTAAAATAAACCATCATGGTTTGGTTTATTTTAACTTATCTTAATGGAGCGGGTTAACGGGCTTTATGGATATGATCCATTAACCATTAAGAGAATTAGTTCTCTATAAAAATGGGCTTAAGGGATTGTTAAACCCTAACTAATCAATCAAAACCCTAGCCCCCTTGAGTTGCCGCCACTCCTTGGAGGAGTTTTGGCGCCAATCCAGAGCAACGCCGCCCAGCCTTTGTGCGCCGTCCAAGACCCTTGCGGCGTCAAGCTCCAGCCGGTGAACCTCCGGCGACCCTCCGGTGATCTCCTATAGGTTTGGCATCAAGGTGAGGCTTTTCTCTCCTTGTTTTGGCGGCGCCTACTCCTCCACCAAGCTGTCCAGTTTTCTGGACAGCTTCTCTCTCTCGTCGGGCGTCGTTTGGGCGGCGGTTAGTGCTCGACAGCGGCTAACTATACGGGGATTTGATCTCCGGTAATCCTCTGAGGTGGAGGGGCGAAGGATTCGTCAAGCGGTTGTGAATACCTCTCGGAGAAGCGAGTTTTGAGAACTTCGTTTTGGATCCGAATTTGGATTCGGATCGTGATCATCTCTCGATCACGTCGTCTTCAACACGAGGCTAGTAACCCGTACGAAGACGAAGCTCGTGACTTAGCGAAGTCATCCCGAGGAGCTCGGCGTGGATACGGATAGAGGCGATTCTTACGAGGATCGTTCCGGTTGATGCCGTTCCCGCTACACGTCATACGGAAGGTATAACGTAGTTTAATTTCCTTTTATTGCAATTTTAATTTACGGTTATGTCTACACTTGTTGTAATAGCATGCGTGTGTTGTGTGTGTTGTAATAAATAGGAGTATTTATTATTTTTTTTGCTTCCGCTGTGCTCATGTTTACGAAACATGATCGAACACACACACGCCGCGGTGCCGGAAACCAACAATGTACACATCCTCGAGTAGCTTTCCATTCAAAAAAGCGGTTTTGACATCCATCTGCCAGATCTCATAATCGTGGTAGGCTGCAATAGCAAGTATAATCCGAATGGATTTAAGCATCGCAACTGGTGAAAAGGTTTCATCATAGTCAAAACCATGAATTTTTTTGAATCCTTTAGCCACCAATCTACCTTTATAGGTATGGTTATTACCATCCATGTCAGTCTTTACTTTAAAGACCCACTTACACCCAATGGGTTTTACCCCTTCAGGTGGATCAACCAAAGTCCATACTTGGTTAGTGTACATGGATTCCATTTCGGATCTCATGGCCTCAAGCCATTTCTCGAAATCTGGGCTCATCATAGCTTCTTGATAGGATGTAGGCTCATCAAGAACGACAAGCAATACCTCACCGTTGTCAGTCAAGAGAAAAGAATATCTCTCGGGTTGACGACGGATCCTATTAGATCTACGAAGAGGTTGGTCTACATGAACAGGCGTTTGCTCCACAACTCTTTGGGCAACAATTTTCTCATCCATAACACTTTATGGTTCCTGTTCATTT
Organism: Wurfbainia villosa; assembly: GCA_025175895.1. NCBI lineage: Eukaryota > Viridiplantae > Streptophyta > Magnoliopsida > Zingiberales > Zingiberaceae > Wurfbainia > Wurfbainia villosa. The sequence continues at coordinate 38,246,557 of CM045988.1, forward strand.
TCCATCGAAGCCTTAGTGTTATCTTCATCTTGAATTTCTTCAAGATGAATTTTACTCCCACTAGTTTTTCTAGAAATAAATTCTCTTTCTAGAAAGACAGCATTTCTGGAGACAAACACCTTGCCAAGTGTGGGATTGTAAAAGTAATATCCCTTAGTTTCCTTGGGATATCCTACAAAATAACACTTATCTGATTTGGGTCCTAGTTTATCTGAGACTTGACGTCTAACATAAGCTTCACAACCCCAAATCTTTATAAAATACATTTTGGGACTCTTCCCAGTCCATAACATATATGGTGTCTTTTCTACGACTTTTGATGGGACGCGATTAAGTGTGAAAGCGGCTGTCTCTAGAGCTAAACCCCAAAAGGAAGTAGGTAGATCAGTCTGGCTCGTCATTGATCGTACCATATCTAATAGAGTATGATTTCTCCTCTCAGATACACCATTCCATTGTGGTGTTCTAGGTGGAGTGAGTTGGGATATTATCCCACACTCAACCAGGTGATCACGAAACTCTTGACTAAGGTATTCACCACCTCGATCTGATTGAAGTAGCTTAATACGTTTACCAAGTTGGTTTTGTACTTCATTCTTGAATTTTTTTAAACTTTTCAAAGGATTCTGACTTATGTCTCATCAAATATAAGTAGCCAAATCTACTCATATCATCAGTGAAAGTAATAAAGTACTTATAGCCTCCTCTGGCTTCGACATTGAAAGGGCCACATACATCAGTATGTATGAGTCCTAACAAGTCCGTCGCTCTCTCGCCATGTCCACTAAATGGAGTTTTAGTCATCTTTCCCAAAAGACAAGATTCACATACCTCATATGATTCAAAATCAAATGAGTCCAATAATCCATCTTTATGGAGTTGGGATATGCGTTTTTCATTTATGTGACCTAGGCGACAGTGCCAGAGATATGTTTGGTTCAAATTATTCGATTTGAACCATTTGGTATTTACGTTATAAATTGGGTTTTCTAAATCTAGAACATAGAGACCATTCATAAGTGGTGCATTACAATAGAACATTTCATTCAAATAAATGGAACAACATTTGTCCTTTATTATAAAAGAAAAGTTTTTCTTGTCTAAACAAGATACAGAAATTATGTTTTTCGTTAATGCAGGTACATAAAAGCATAAGTCTCACTTCTTTTCTTCTTTACTTCCTCAAGGTAGACTTTGCAGTTCCGCTTCTAGTGTCCAGTCTCACCGCAATGGAAACAGTCCCCTTCCTTAGGTACTTTACCTTTACCCTTTGAAGTGGATGAATTGGCCTTGCCTTTGGCTTGGGTCTTACCCTTGCCTTTGCGCTTACCTTTGCCCTTCTTGACCATTAGTACGTTACTAACTTTCTTCTTGAGATTCGGTTCAGCAGTTCTTAACATGCTGAGAATCTCAGGCAAAGGCTTATCAATTTCATTCATGTTATAATTCATGACGAATTGATTATATGCTTTCGGCAACGATTGCAGGATAACATCGGTTGCCAATTCTTGGCTCAGTGGAAAACCTAGTCTTTCAAGGTTCTCAACGTACCCTATCATTTTAAGTACGTGAGTTCCTACAGGTGTTCCTTCTTGCATCTTGCATGCAAAAAGAGCCTTAGACACACTTGTCCTTGATATAGTTGTTTCAAATGCTCAACCATATCATAGGCATCCATGTTCTCATGTTGCTTCTGAAGCTCAGAGTTCATGGTGGCAAGCATAAGACATGACACATCTAATGCGTCATCTTGATGCTTCTTATAAGCATCCTTTTCAGCACGAGTGGCCGCAGGGGTGGGTGTTTCAGGGATAGACTGCTCTAGGACATACAATTTACGTTCTTGCTTGAGGATAATCCTCAAGTTCCTATACCAGTCTAGAAAGTTAGCTCCATTGAGCTTGTCTTTCTCAAGGACAGATCGCAAGTTGAGGGGGTGTGTCGTGTTAGATGACATGGTGATCTACAACATCAAAATGCAAAATTAAGTATCATACCTAAGTCATTTAATTAGGCCTTTAATTAAATGAGGCTCCCACTAAATTCTCATAGCTTTGATATGATCTAATCATTGATGTAGGCAAACACATTTTGCTTACATCATTAGCTTCTATTTAGCTATAAATTTATATGGGATAAAGATCCACATCATACTTCGTCTTGAGTTAGCTTTGGCTAATCGCCCAAGATGTAGTATGATTAGGTAGGCAATCTTTTGCCAATTACATCTGATGTAACTCTTTAATAGCTTTGGTTAAGTTTAGATTAGTTTAGTGCTTATTCCTAAACCAGCTTCCAGGCCGTGGCGAGGCACAGAGGCCTTCTTTGATATTGGAGCAACGACCACTTTCTAAGACAAAGCTGATGTTCGGAAATCACACAAAACTAATTTTTAAAACTTATGTTCAAAGCTAATATATGGCTCTACTTTCTTAATTAATTAAGAAAAACTTAATTAAGTCTTAACCAAGTTTGATAGCGGGACATCACGATTGTCCACTCGCACTCTTCCAAGATAAAATGCATTGCTTTGCTTTGGCAAACCCAACAACAAATGATCGAGGAAGTAGTGAGTACCAAACTTTGGTAGGTATATCGTTTTTGACTTATTAAGAAATAAACTTAAACATGCATCACATACATATTAGCATACATCACATATAAGCTAAATTAACATGCATCACATACATATTAAACTAAGCGTGTCATGGTTATGACTCTTATTCTACAATCTTCTCAAGCCAATGAAAAGATTGATTAGTCAACCTAGGGATAGCATCTTCTCCCAAGTGCTTCCTTTTGGTTGTCTTGTGTTGTTGACTCCCTCCTTGTAACGTCATCTTCCAATGGACCCTCCATCTTTATTTTGTATATTACAAAAGGAGAAATACTCGAGTTACATTCGAGTCTAAAACTAATTTTACAACAAGAATTTTAGGAGAAAGGCACGACACGCAGGCCGTATTAAAAATTACAACACACACATTCACAAACATTTTGGGACTAGGGCATAACCATGCACCATGTCAATTTTAACCTTTTAAAAGACATCGGATATTTTATTATGTTTGAAAAATTGCTAATGCAATTATCAACTCATAATAAAATTTATCCTACTTCTATATCACATATAAAATAGAGAAAACCTATTTTTATACGATCTTTCGCAAGTGGTTCTGATACCACTGTAGGGATTTTCTTATGCAAAATAGCATATGCGCAATGGAAAAATAGGATCCCTTCCAAGTGATCCTTGCGAAAGAAAACCTCGTACAAAAATAAATTTCTCAAAACCTATCTTATAGGAGAATATTACCTTTGTTGCGTGCCCTTTTGAAATCCCGCTTCTCCTTGGGTTTGTTGGATCTTTTAGCACGTTCAAATGTCCGTGCCTCTATATGTATCCACACGAGCAAGCTCTTGTCTCACAAAACGAACTAGAAGAGCTCTCCTTTACTTCTTGCTAGAGAAGTCCCTAAAGGAGAGGAAGGTAGGGAAAAAGAGAAAGGAAGAAGAAGACTACTCTTCTTACTACACTCACAAAAGCCACACAACCAAAGACTCTCACCACCAAGCTCTCTCCAAGCCTCAAGCTTCAACCATTTGGCCGGTCACCCCATGGGGTGTTTTATAGGATTGAAAAACCATTCACCTCCTATCACATTCAATGCAATCAATTGCATTGAAACATAATCAAACAAGGAGTTACACTCCTTGTTTGGCCGGTCACATGTGGAGGAAATCCAAAGGTCAAAACCCTTTGTCTCCTTCCACCTCATCAAGCTTAGGTGGAATGCTTATGTGGCATGCTTATGTGGCATGCTTAGGTGGCATGCTTATGTGGCATTCATGCATGTTGAATTAATCTTATTAATCCAATAAGTTTATGTTATCATATTGAATTAATCTCATTAAATCAATAAGGTAACATATTGAATTAATCTTATTAAATCAATTAAGCTTAGCATATTGAATTAATCTCATTAAATCAATAAGCTAAAATTCTCATTAAGCTTAAAGTCCAAAAACCATTTTGTACTTAAGCTCATTCCCAAATTATTCTAGTCAAACTAGAATGCACTAATTCTTCTACTCATCATGCTCTTTGTGTGTGACCCTATAGGCTCTCATAACGTTGGTAGTGGATCTAAACTCTTTTAGATACACAAGCAATGAGTGGCATCTAGCAATACATCATTGCTACCCAAGTTACGAAATAAGTCAAGATCCGACTAACCTTTCCGTGACTACTATAATGTATGACCGTGTCCTTCTATCCTTGATATCAGATTGACCAATAAGGCATAGACCGTGTCATCCTCGATCAATCTATGTGTTTCTTGATCCCTGAGTAAACTAACTCAAACAAATGAGCTCAATATCTCATATTGACTCATTCGAGCATGACCATGCATTTTAGTAGTTCTACTCAATTAAGGGGCCCACAGATATCACTCCCATCATATGAGAGGGATAGATCCCATCTACATCACTCACATCCCTCCGCATAATTTGTTATATACCCAGTAATCGCCTTTATGGTCCACCCTGTTACGGGTGACGTTTGACGATACCAAAGTACATAACTCCTTATGTAGGGAACCGTAGTGACTTCAGGTTTGAGGACTATTCATACCAATAGTCACATGAGAAAGTTTATGACACTCATATGACGATCCATGAAACTTTTTCATGGCGGGTCAGTTCAGTATATATTCTCTAATATATACCCATGTGTCAACTTGATATCATATATCCATGACTTGTGAGATCAAGTCATCAATTGACCTACATGCTAGTCTTTATGTATTAATATTGCCCTTGCATATTAATACTTGACTAGGAACATTTAGGAAAGTGTTCTCTACAACCTCTCATAATCAATTCTGCCAATTGATGTGCTGTAGATAAGAACCTACTTTTCTAGGGCATTATTATATATTTAATTTAGCTGGCACAAGCAAGACGTAAATATATAATAACCAATCCTTTGCCTTTATAGAATATGATACAAAATGTTCCCTATTCAACCATCACATGATTGGTTCTAGGGCTATAACTAACAACTCGTGACTTTGTGAAGTCATCCCGAAGATACTCGGCGTGGATACGGATAGAGACGATTCAAGCTAGAATCGTTCTGGTTGATGTCTTTCTCGCTACACGTGATACGTCAGGTATACGTCGTGTAAATTTCCTTTTATTGCAAAATTTAAATTTATGATTATGTCTACACATGTTGTACTATGCATGCGTGTGATGTGTGTGTTGTAATAAATTAGATTTATTATTTTATTCTTTCCACTGTGCACATGTTTACGAAACATGTTTGAACACACACTCGCCGCGGTACCAGAAACCCATCACCCTACACTTGTCAACCCGTTAATTATCTCCTTAAAGCGAGAATGAAGAGATATTACCTTCTCTTTATCTAGCTTGATGTTGTTCAATTGTGAGCAGAGGAGATCCCTTCTTGCTAATTTTGCCTCGGAGGTACCTTCATGAAGCTCAATCAACTCTCCCACATCTCCTTGGCACTAGCACACTCCCTAATTCGGTTGATTTCTTGTTGGGGGAGCACATTGTACAAATGGTGCTTGGCCTTTGAATTCACCAAGTACTCCTCTCTTTGCTTCTTTGTCCATCTAGATTTCTCCAATTGCTCCCCTTCTTCATCCCTAGGTATCTCAAAACCATTTTCCATTATTAACATAATTTCAAAATCGATTTCAAAGAATACCTCCATATGCTTCTTCCACCACGTAAATTCCCCCTCGAAATTTGGCGGATGGATCTTGGAGCCGACCATTATAGTTGTCGTGCTTGTTGCAGTGGTGATTCTGGTGACAAGCAACCTTGGCTCTGATACCACTTGTTGGAACGTCGGTGGTCGGCTAGAGGGGGAGTGAATAACCTTTAATCGTGTGCGGTGCAATTCACTCGTTCTTGATTGTCTACGAATATGATTAGTGCAAGTGGAAATATAAACAATAAAGACAATCAACAAGACAAGCGCTAACAAACCGATATAACGTGGTTCATGGCCTTGCCGCTAATCCATGGACCGATTTGTTCCAGGTGAATCACGCCTAAACCTTCACTATTCTCTCCTTGGCACCAAGCAAGGTGGAGGTAACCTTTTCTTACACGATCACTCTTCTTACAATAAGATTGAGATAAATGCAAGTAAGAAGAGTAGGTAAACGTTTTGGGCACTTAGGTGTTGTTTGGAGTTAAAGCATTAGCTTCCCCAAGTGTCCAAAGGCCTCTTCTTATAGGGAAGAGACCATTCTTCCCGTTGAGCCAGCAGCAGTCGACTGATGCCCCGATCAGTCAACTGTCGCTATAGCCGTTGCCCTCTAAGGGCTTCTTCCACATTGGATTCCATCCAATTGCTCCCACATCAATCGACTGATCTTCGCAACAGTCAACTAATGGAGCCAACAGTCAAGTGCCGGAAGTGAGCAGTCGACTCTCCAACATTCTATGCCCGAAACCCTCAACATCAGTCGACTGCTCCCCTTGGCAATCGACTGATGGAGCTAGCAGTTGACTTCCACAAGCTGACAGTCGACTGTTCGGCCAGAACTTGGACTTGAACACTAGTCGAGTCTCCAGTCGACTTGGATCAATCGACTGCTACCTATAACAGTTGATTGGTGTCGGGAAAACCCATCTGACACTTAGCCAATTAGCCAAGTTCACCTAAGAGCAACCCGCCCCGGGTTACAATCGCTCACTCTTATCTTTCCTTGGAGTCTCTCGCCTTTGAAGTTCTCTTCATCCGGCCATGTCCCTCCGATACGCCAAGCGCACGGCTTCGCAGCGCCATCCTTCGTGTCTCGCCTTGAAGTCTACTTCCTTCGGCTTCACTCCAATGCTCCTCGTCTGGCAGTCCCTCAGATGCACCAAGCACACGACTTCCGCAATGAATCTTTAACCGACTCAAGGACCGAGTCATGAGAGGTGAATCTTACCAACGCTATCATCATCCATGTGCGAATTAAGTCCTGCATGACTTTAACGCACATATCAAATCCATATCAATCATAACTTAAACCCTTTGCCACACACATCAAAACCACATCACATGGGTTGATTGCTCTAACAACATCCTCATACCGACTATCCCATCCTAAAGCCAGGGGTTGACCTGGTATGGCAGAGGTAGCTCCCGATAGACACATAGGCTCATCGGGGGAGTGTATGATATCCTTTCCACAAACCATAACTAGAAACCTAAGCAAACCCAATTGACAACGTGTTCCGCGACACACAAATGAAACCAAAATCCTAGAATTTATCTAAAGACCCGTAGCGTCCCTTCTTTTCCTCCATGTGACACTGTATTAGAGTTAGGACCACCGACAACCCTCCTAATTGCAACGCTTAGAGTCTAGTCCCGAACAATAACATCCACTGAATAAATCGGTACTCGAATTTCAGTCCCTGTGGGATCGATAATCTTTTTATTACTTGACGACATCCGTGCACTTGCGGCCGTTGAACGCGAGCGCACGCTTCGAGTCCTTGACGGTCTCCGTCGCGGGATTCGAGGTTGCATTCATGTGCATCACTGACCTACTTGAGGAGAACCTTTTTGATGTATGTCAAAAAGGGGAAGAATTAATGGAAGAAGTTATGGGAGAAATTGAGATTACCAATTTGGGATAATTGGTAAGAAGATTTGAGTTAGGTGGCCTAACTCAAAGGTGTTTGGTTTTTGTCAAACATCAAAAAGGGGGAGATTGTTGGTGCAATCAGCCCATGTCATGATTGACCTGACTCGAGTTTGACTCGAGTAGTATTTTGATGTTTGACATTGATGTTTGATAATGTTTTGGGGAGATTGTTGATACAATTGACCCGGGTCATGATTGACCGGACTCGAGTTTTACTCGAGAGGTATTTTGATGTTTGACGATGGTTTGACCATTGTTTGACTATATGGTTGACATGGGATTGATCATATGATGGAAAGTCCAAGTCTTGTGCACTTGGCATGGAAAGTCCAAGTAGGACACTTGGCAATGGGAAAGTCCAAGTTATGGGTACTTGGCATGGAAAGTCCAAACATGAGTCTTGGCAAGGGAAAGTCCAAGCTTAAGTCTTGACAAATGGAAAGTCCAACATTGGGTTGACATAGAAAGTTCAAGGGTGTAGTCTTGGCCACGTAAGTCCAAGGGTGTAGTCTTGGCGGTGAAAGTCCAAGTAATGGGTACTTGGCATTTGGGAAGTCCAAGGGTTGATATTGGCAGCATAAAGTCCAAGGGTGGAGTCTTGGTAACATAAGTCCAATTGTTGGCGGCATAAAGTCCAAGAGTGGTCTTGGCAGCGTAAGTCCAATGTGCCTTGGCGATGTAGACACTGTTAGCATAACAATAGCCGATGGAAGCACCTGAACACTAGCGTATTGATGAATAAGTCATGGACGACTTGGAGAGATCCGATAGGCGCGAGACTGACAGAGGTGGATAAAAGGCTTAGGTCTAGGCTAAGGGTGGTCTAGCAAGTATGGGGGCACCATACTTGGGGTTAAACCTCATGCTTGAGGTTATCGGTTGACTGGGGCTTTATACTGGTCAGATGGTCAAGTGTTTGACACTTGGCAACCGAGTCAACACTCAGCAGTTGACTGAGATTATAACCAGTTCGACTGTTGTGAGTCGACTAGTACTCGACTGCGGTTTAGGGCCGAAAATGCCTTGGCAGCTGACGGCTCATTGTAGCAGTCGACTGATGTCAGTTGACTTCCATGGATGGTAGTCAACTGATGGTTTGATGTCGCGAGCATAAAATGCTTGGTAGTCGACCGGGCAGTCGGCTACGACATTGGCAGTCGACTGGTGATGTTGCCACTCGACTGCCAAGTGATCTGTTGGAGCTTTTCCAGTGTGGATTAAGTCGTTGTCTCACAACGGTAGTGTTGGCAGTCGACTACCAAGCGGGAAAATAGCTCGAGTGCAGGTTATAAATGCAGCTCAAAGGGGAGGTTTTGACAGCGATTTCTTGGGCATTTTTGAGGCATTTTATTGGTGCAAATCAAGGTCTTCAAGCACGGTTCAAGTGATCATCAAGCAAGCATCCAAAGTAATAGTTGTAAAGTTTTCTTTACATTGTCTTTGTGTATTTTCTTTGTATTTTCTTGTATTTATTTCTTATTGTTGTAAGAATACTTTTACGAGGTTTTTTCGCCTCCGACTTGTTGTCGAGGAGTATTTGTGATTAGTGGTGGTGTTTGCATCGCTAGCGCTCATTCAAGCCCAATCTGTTGAGTAGAATCTGTGTTCCGAACCACGTTATATTCTCGTGTTCTTGTGTATTGTGTGTTTGTACATTTCGTTATTGCTTTATTATTATTCCGCTGGGCATATTAACGATCATTGTAGACAAGCACGCAAGAATGATCAAATTCTATGAACCGATGACAATGCTATTCACTCCCCCCCCTCTAGTGGGCGTATAAGTCCTAATAGCACATACATACGACAAGCGATATAATGTGGTTCAGAGCATTACGGTTCCTACTCCACAGATTGAGCTCGAGTGAGCTCTAGTGATGCACACACCACCACTAATAAAAAACTCTCCTTCTCGGTGACACACCGGAGGTGGAGAAACCTCTTACAAATGATTACACAAGTAAAACAAAGAAATACAAGCAATTACAAATGAAATATATAAAACAACATAAAGAAAACTTTACAATAATTTCTTTTAATGCTTGCTTGTTTGATTTCTTGAACCGCACTTGAAGACCCTAATTTACACCAGCAAATCGCCTCAAATTGCCTAAAATATTGCTACTAAAATCCTCCCTTTTAAGCTCCCTTTAAAGCTGCAACTCGGGTTGATTTTTGCCTAGCAATCGACTGCTTATACCCATCAGTCGACTGCTCTTGTAGCCATTGTCTCACAACAGCTCAATCCACATTGGAAAAGCTTCAATGGATACCTAACAGTCGACTGATCACAACCATCAGTCGACTGCTCATAGCCTCCAATCGATTACCCTTACTCAGTAATTGAATCGGAAACATTTTGTGCCCGTAACTTCAACCATTAGTTGACTTCCCTCTATAGCAATTGACTGATGAAGGCCAATTGACTGCCCATCCATTGCAGTCGACTGTCAAGGCCATTTTGCTGTAGTTAAATGTCAGTCGACTCCAATCAGTCGACTGGTTATAATTTCAGTTGATTGCCAAGAGTCGACTCGACTGCCAAGTGTCAAAACACTTGACCAATTGACTGGTCCATAATCCTAGTCGACTGACAACCCTCAAACATGTGGTTTAACCCCAAGTATGATCCTCTCATACTTGCTAGACCACCCTTAGCCTAGATCTAAGACTTCTAGTCACCTCCATCAGCCTCACACCTATCGTATCCCACTAAGTCATCCATGACTTGTTCATCCATATGTTAGCCTTCAGGTGCTTCCATCGGTTATTGTTATGCTAACGTGGTCTACACTATGAAGGCACATTTGGACTTACACTGCCAAGACTACCGCTTGGACTTTATGCCACCAAACCATTGGACTTATGCCGCCAAGACTCCATCCTTGGACTTTCCAATTGCCAAGTACCCATGCCTTGGACTTTCACCGTCAAGACTACACACTTGGACTTACGTGACCAAGACTACAACCTTAGACTTTCCATGCCAACTCCATGTTAGAATTTCCAATTTCCAAGACCCATGCTTGGACTTTCCCTTGCTAAGACCCATGCTTGGACTTTTATGCTAAGTACTCAATACTTGGACTTTCCAATTACCAAGTGTCTCACTTGGACTTTTTAATCATATGGTCAACCCCTAGTTAATCATCTCCCCAAACCATTGTCAAACAATGATTTCTCCTTAGTCAAACATCAAAACACTACTCGAGTCAAACTCGAGTCTGGTCAATCGTGACCTGGGCTGATTACACCAACATCTTTGAGCTCATCTAAGACTACTCAAGTTCGACACACTTAACATAGCATATTAGATAACAACATAACTTAACTTTGACCCTTTGCCATTATCAAAACTTAGGTTCGATTATCTGGTGCCCCTGCACCAATATTTTTTTTCTTACGTGCTCT